>NMRA01000125.1:580407-587506 GCA_002633005.1 Phoronis australis | reverse complement strand
CTAAATCCGCCTATGGACATATCAGCTAACCAGAGACTGCTGTCAGCATTTAAGTGTTTCAGTTTACAATAAAATGTGAATCGGTTTTGTTTGGAGCGCAACTCGGGCAAATGTGAGTTTTATATGTATAATAGAATCGGTTTACTGCTGCATTATTATTACTACAGTCATCTTTAAACTTGGCATTAGGTAAAAATTAATCGCCAGTAATTTACAGGGATAGAAAAAATTGTTCACAATGTCTTGTAATCTTTCAGGGAATGCTTACTTCACAACATAGGGTTTTTGTAAAGCGAAAATAGAATGGCCTGCTTAAACGTGGAATTCGGAAGAAAATAATTGTTAACGTGTTCAATAAAGTCTCAAGATAAGAAAAAAGTTGTGCTTACAACATATTTTAACCAGTCAGAAAATGTTTAAGCAAGGGCGTGGATTGCTTAAACTTGGAATTATGTAGAAAACAATTGAGAATGCATTCAGAGGTGTTCCAAACGTAATAGAAAATGCATTTATGACATACTGTAACCGGTCAGAGAATATTTGCTGCACCACACGATTTTTTGTAAAGAAAAATTTGAATTATTCCAAGTTTAAGCCAGGGCGTGGCTTGCTTAAACTTGGAATTGGGTAGAAAAAACTACGAAATGCATTCAGGGGTGTTTCAAAAGTAATAGAAAATGCATTTACAATGTATTGAAACCAGTGAAAGAATGTTTGGTTTACCACGTGTTTTTTTTTTTTTTTTTTTTTTTTTGTAAGGTGGAAACTGAATTATTCCAAGTTTTAGCGAGCCACGCCATTGCTTAAACTTGGAATTGGGTAGAAAAAAACTGCGAATGCGCTCAGAAGAGTTCCAAAATTATCAGAAGATGCATTTAAAATGCCTTGCAACCAGTCAGAGAATGTTTGGTTCACCACGTGAGTTTTTGTGAAGCAGAAATTGAGTTATTCCAAGTTGAAGCGAGCCACGCCTTTGCTTAAACTTGGAATTGGGTAGAAAACAACTGCGAATGCATTCATAGGTGTTTCGAAAGTAATAGAAAATGCATTTACATTGTATTGCAATCATTAAGAGAAGGTTTGGTTCACATCGCGAATTTTTTAGAGAAGAAATTGAATTATTCCAAGTTTAAGCAACCAGTGTGGCTTGCTTAAACTCGGAATTTGGTAGAAAGAACTGAAAATGTGCTCAGAAGTGCTCTAAAGCTAAACATTTAAAATGTATTGCAGCCAGTTAGAGAATGTTTAATTCACCCTTGATCAAACGTCAACTAGGCACTAATTTCAAACATCCAGCTTTATTTTTATATTGGAATAGGCAGCAACACAGGAATAATACGACTCAAATGACCACCGTAGCCGTAGGGCTATGATCTTGAATGTCCGCCGTGCATTACTGATTGATTTGTAATCACAATACAGTCCTTAAATGATTTTTTATTCCAGTCCCTCGGTACTAACTAGTATTCATGACCAGGCCTCGGAGGCTTTATCTCGTTTTTTTTTTTACTATTTTTTCTCTCCGCAGCCTACCGGTTCAGTAACTATTTCAGCCCAAGCGCCTTGTTCTGTGATTGTGTGCCAGGCAGCCGCTTAATTCCAAGTTCACGCAAGATTCCAAAAAATTCACTTACGGGATTTGGCAGTTTGCTTAATCTCAAGATCACTTGCTTGATCTTAGAATTCCATGTTCACGCAACACTCACTTCCGCGTATTCTTGAGATTAAGCAGGATTCCAAGTTGAAGTACAACAAACCTGTGCTTTGCGTATGAGACCAGTGTTGGGACGTACATGTAGCCATCACTTGATTTAGTATTTTGGTAGACCTTCACCTATGAAACCCACTTTTCAACATTCTGTTTTAAGGATCTGTCGTATTTTTTAGCCACCGGAGCATTCAAAATGAAAGGTAATTGTTAGGATAAAACTAGTAAACCTTCACTCTGAAAAATATGCCTCAGCCTGAGTCAAATGCGCAACAATGAGGCTGAAATTACTGACTCTTTAGATCTGGTCAGGTAACTGGAATGTAAGTGACATTGGTTTTTGACAGAAAGCACGGACTTGGTGTCGAATCAAGGTTATTCTTGGAGGATTCTTGCGAGATTACTCCTAGATAGTTAGCATATTTTTGATAAGCTACTCACTTGAGGTCAGTTGTGTGCGAATCGTGAGTTGCCTTGGAACAAATTCGATTGATTTTTAATATAGAAAATCTTTATCGGCTATTTTAAACTCTTTTATAGTTTTAAACATCTATCTAGAGCAATCTCGTTACAGTTTCGGAACGCACGTTCGTGGACTATAACCCTGGGATCCGTGTTTGCCGTGTTTTGATCTTCCATCCAGCAATATGAAGTCTTCAGTTGAGGCGATGTTTCAATTAAAGGAATTTGATGGATGATGTCTCTGTTGTTTCTGATAAAATCAAAAATGCGAGACATATAGCAGGCCTGGTATTTGCAGGAATAATGTTTAGTTCAAACACGAAGGCGCCCGAAGTTTATTTTTCAAAATTCACCAGTTCAAAATAAAAACATAATTTTCACAATAATGGCGTCCCGTCACTACAAATGTTCGTACCAGTTATGAGGCATGAATTAAGATCTGTCCGTCATCAAGCGTTCAAAAAATGTATACTTTTATGAGTTGGGACATTTGAAAACTTAATCTATGAAATGTGAAGTTACTTTTCAAAAAGTCGAAAATTATCTTTAAATGGTACTTCCTATAAACAACCTGCTATTTTTGGGTTGCACTGTATGATGGCGTCTGGCTCGACAGTAAAATGCAACTGTCTCTTAAAACAGGGAGAAATTGGGAAATGACACCATTTGGCCATGAATTTATGCTATAAGTGCTTGAATATTGCTAATTGTTTGCTGGAATCAAGGAGTGTAGTAGTACACTCCTTGATGGAATCTTCCAGTCTTGTCTGTGTGCCTGAGTAAACATGCGCAGCTTCGTTGTTTTCTGACTCATGTTATGTTTGTGCACTTACGCTAATTGATTGAAATGTCTAATTTTCGGAATGATGTTCTCTATGAATTTATTATGAGATAAATTGACAATCCACTAAGTTGTCGCACATTTTGGAATTCGCAAAGCAACATCATTTGACACTCAAGGCAGTCAAAGATCGTATATACCGGTGTTAATTTAAATGTCGGTACATGAACCTCAAATGAAAGTTTCCGACGTGGTGGATGAATTTGTCACAACGCCGGGTGAATAAATGAACACTCCAGATCTCATTTATGTATTTTTCCAAGCTCTCGTTTGAAACTAGAGTTAAATGAACGAAAGCAAAATTTCAGTTTCTGTAAGAAGTTTTTCAAGGCTTAAAATATTTTTTGTGAAACTGGAGTTCCACAGGTAAATAACGGCAGAGAAAATCTGTATCGTGCGTGTACGTTCATAGCATCGTCGAGCATACTAATAGTTGTAGAATACACGAGTCCACGACTTCGTCCACCATGCTGGATAAAATGTGGTAGGGCAAACTATTTCACTTCCGTTTCTCATGTAAGTGGACGAGATAGAACGGCCTGTTGAAAACAATATTCAAATTTTAAGAGGATACAACTAACAGAACTTTGCAGACGAAATTGAACTCGAAATAATTTCTGACAATTCCCATTCTATTTTAGAAAGAACTCAGCATAACTGTCCATGTTTACACTGATGTACAGTATGGGCTCGAGTGTATGATGGACCTGTTATACGTATCATCTATATTTGGACTTGTTTATCCATCTGTGATAATGGTCATTAGTATTTCCCAATCACGGCAAATATTCGTGGATGAACATCGTTGCAATCATTGTCAACTCTGAAATGACGTACTTTCTATTTGATGGTGTGCTGGACTGGTGCGATCTAAACTTTTGCATTAATGCATTAAACATTTATGTCTATAGGGTAACATCCTTTTATTGTTGACTATGTAGAATATTTTAAAATGCTCATTAGTACGAGCTAGCTGTCAGTATTTGAAGATGAAACACATATTAGCGACTCTTTTATTTTTGTTCGGTGTGTTCAGGATTCCATGTGTCGAAGTTACATCGGAAATTCTACGACACCATCAAACACTGACAAGTATTTTTACAGTAAAGAATCGTGGAAAGAAACTGGCCGACCTTTCGTGGCGAGGGACCGTTTACGAGAACAAGAGAGAGTCCGAATGCATTCACCTATGTCTCATGCAGTACAACACCCAGGGCGATTGTTCTTCAGTTAATCACAATGAGTTGTCTAACGAATGTTTCGCAAATAGTAGACACGTATTGGATGAACCAGGGAATATAACAATAGCCAACACCACAACGGACTGGTCGTGGATGGATCTCGACATTGGTAATTAGATACTAACTTCTCTTCTAAAGAATTTTATTTCAGTGCAGTGCAATTGAAATCTCCGAGCTGTTAATAGATTTCGTATCAAACTTCTGTTGGCGGCTACTTTGTCGAACGGGCGGCGCGTCCTAGAGTCTAGAACTAGTAAGAGACCGGTTCAAGCGTCACTAGGTTGACGTGCACGCACGCATTTTGATGAATCGCCTCTCTGGGAGCATTTGCCGTCCCCCACTAGAGCTGCTTCCAATGCCACAAAATATTTCTGTACGTATACGTTTCAGTTCTAAATTTATCATTAGCTTATTTTCTTACCTCCAGCTATCCAAAATGTTTCTTGGTTTCAAAAGTTGAATTGCTGGGCCTTCCGGTTTCGTTTCTGGCATCTAATGCATTGAAGGTTTATGTTATAGGACCCCCTCAAACTCCGAAAAATGTTTCTTTCACGTGGAATGGGACAGTGGTCTCAATAAGTTGGTTACCAGGATTGGATCGTGGATTTAAACAAGCGTTTACGGTTGAGTACAAGAAAATAGTGGACGCCAGTTTCAGGTAAGTGACACTACACGGCGGTGCGCGATTGCAAAAGCATTTGAATGCAACACGCAGGCGCTAAAAAGTACGGAAACATCACGCATATAATTCAGAGCGGGAATACGCCTGAAGTTTGTAAGACTTTTGTTGACCTACATGTAGGGCTACAGATCTTATACGAGATGACCCAAGAAGATAGCAGTTCTGTCCACTTTTCTGTTAAGTTTAAAAATCCATAAGTGGTCTTTTTTGAAATGTTTTTGTTCTGAATTATGTTTACGCTTTTTAGTGGTTTCAGGGTCGACGTGAATTTTGTCAACAGTAATAGACTAACATGTTTTCAGCTCAGAGTCAATACACAGAAGTGAATTTTTTGAATCTGTTGCCTTGGTAATTATGCAGTGAAACACGCAAAATCTGATGTTGCATGCATGCCAGGACATTTTGAAAAGTAATTAATGTTAATATCACCGATAGAAACCTAACATAGAAAATTAGGAATTCACCCCTTTCAATTTATCAGTATCCATTGTATATGCTTGTATCTTGGGTCTATGCGCCCAGTGGAAACTTGTGTCTATATCTGTGTACACCTATTTGTGAAAAATGTGAGTATAACCATAGGACGAATTTCTCAAAAAGTATAAGTAAAAATTTTTGAATTTCTGGGTATTCCTTTGCAAACGTTCATTTTTTGCTGAAGTTACTTTCCGAAGAAAAACAGCCCACAGGAACGGTGTTCCTTCGGAGACTTGTATTACCGCCTGCAACGCCTCAATCAGCCATGGACTTATACAGGGACATTATCGCTGTTATGACCAAAAAAAATTCACATTGGATGTTGTTTTTGGATAGAATAGACTTTTTGAAGGAATTGGTTTTCAGCAGAGCTCTAACTTAGCTGTGTTTTGTAACTGTATTACAAATCTTCAATTTTCGCCGTTGTCTGCCAGACATTCGCTGCAATCAAGTCTAGAGTCTTTATGAGTTAAAAAGGCATGGGACGCGAAAAATATCTTTTTAATTTAAACAGATAGTGGCAAATCTAGCTCTTGAGGATGCTAACGTGAGCGTTATCAACTTTGAATAAACAAAGAATTTCGAGAAAAAATCGTCATGTTCACCATTTTTGAAACATTCAAAATTAAAAACTCTTTCATCCCGATTCAATTTTCAAATTCTCCCACCCTAATAACATGCACGCACGCCATTGTTTTGTTTCCTCAAAGGTCAAAGGTCACATTTCCATACTAGGGAAATGTACTACGTTCATTTCTTGCCATATCAGTTAAAAAGCAGACTTGCTTTGCCGTGTGGAAGAAAAATCGACGAAGTGAAGAGCGGTTGACATCGTTTTTTGAAATTTGAAACTAAAGGAAAAATGTTTGACATCAACAGAAATTCAAAATCTTTACAAACAAACGGCAAAAAATGCCTGGTGAACAGTTTGACTTCTGTTTCATTGGCAGAAAACCACTTTTGAATAATTCAATTTAGACTGTTTTCCACATTTAATGCTACTTTTCAAAGTGTATTTAAAAATATTCTGAGAATTTAACAGTGACTGCGGGGTTGCAGGTTCGATTCCGCGTTGAGACTGATTTCAGACAATCATTTTTCTTGCCAATGGTGTCTCCTTAATGTTGTTGGTACGCACGTGACACTACATGTGGGAATGTGCAAGAACATCGAAACATAATTTGACCGACATTTTGCGAATGAAAGCGCAGTACTTGGAGTGCGTTAAAGAGCGTGTGCTTTTCACCATTATGGAACGAACTGATTCGCCAGTCCATTCGCGTAAATGTACACCGACACTTCTGTATTTTTTGACAATTAATCCTGACCTGTTTTGGGGGTTCGGGTTCTAATCTTGGTAGGCCTACTCGAAATAATATTGGCATCTTCCGTTCTACTTTTGTTTGAACTCCAGCTCTGTGTCTATTACTCTGTGCTGGAGCACATCATGAGTTCTGCAATTGAGTTTTTAGTCTAAGTTCGCACTTGATAACCCTAATGTCAAGAAAAACTTGCATATTTCCAGTTTACACAAGTCAAATATTTCGGTTCTTGGAGATGGCGGTAAACAGACAGCGTTCTTGCTAGGATTGGATAGCCGAACAGACTATGTTGCACGAGTCACTTCTACAAACACTCGACCTGTTGGAATCAATCGTGCTTGGGTCGACTACAGGTTTTCAACAAGT
>NMRA01000125.1:570407-575407 GCA_002633005.1 Phoronis australis | reverse complement strand
GGGCTCCATTCCAAGCTTAAGACTGTTTTTGAGAGTGTGTGCGAACATCGTCACCTTACCGTTTTTAGCTGAGGGACATTGCCTTCATAAAAATTATTTTCGTCGCCACATTTTGACCTAAATTAAGTTACCTGTATTGCTTTAGTTAAGAGAATCGATGTTCATTGGTCTACTTTGTCACTCTTCTGACCTACCTTGTGTTCCATTTTAAAAATAAAATAAACTTATACATTTCAAGGTTTCCATGTGTTCAACTAACTGGATCACCTCCGTTATTCTCTTAACCTAAAGTTATCTATGCATTTGCAAACTTCAGTCTTACAGCCAATCATTTTCTCTGTTTGAAAGTCACATGACTTACACTATGATTGAAGTCACACGTGCCCAGATAATATTCACCTCAGAGCTGAAATTCGAAGCTGCGAGAATGACTGAGGTATCCCGGGTGCTTTGCAATTGTACCCAGGCAATTTTGACGTAAACTGTTGTAACGTTTTCCGTGCATTTGCGAGATTCAATCTTATAGCCAATCATTCTTCAGTTCGGAAGTCACATGACTTGAACTGTGATAAAGTCGCACATGCCCAGATAACGTTCATCCCGAGGGGAGATTCGAAGCTAAGAAAATGTCAAAATAGGTCATTTCTTCTACTCTAACTTTCATACATGAGCTCAATATCGTGGCTTGCAGTTCTTTGGTATTATTACATAGGTAACTTTTCCAACATGAACGGAATGGTCTAACTGATATTATATCTTGCGGTATTGATGCCCCGGTACTCCATATTTTTTCAGGTCCATTGTTTTGCTCGGAACGTTTGACGATCCATTAAACTACGCCCGCAAGACATTAGAAGTTCTCAATGACTTAGTTGGTCGCACGTTCAATATTGGATTTAGAGGTAGTCGTTTCTGTGTAGTTGTAAGCTTCATAGTTTCTGTTCGCGTTTGCTTGTTTCCTTTGCCTTAGAGACTACCGTGTAATAATTTTACCACGAAAAATCCCATGAAATGCTGCCATCATGTTTCTGTTCAACTCAACGCTTTTTAATCTCAGAACCTACTTAAGACTCTAGATGGTACTGTGCTCAAGGGTCATCTTCAGTTTCTTAATGGTTTCGTCCCTAAACAAAGACCACCTCTAGTAGGCGGGACAACAGAGTTGATCAGGTTCTGCCTGACGGTTGTTGATAGTATTGCTGCTGCTGCTGCTGCTGCTGCTGCTGCTGCTGCTGCTGCTGCTGCTGCTGCTGCTGCTGCTGCTGCTGCTGCTGCTGCTGCTGCTGCTGCTGCTGCTGCTGCTGCTGCTGCTGCTGCTGCTTCATCCAAATCCATCTAGATGCCTGTACATCTTCGGTAGCCATATCGCGTAGGAGAGCCTTCTTTCCTGATACAGAGACTCCAAGAGACCTCGCCCAGGTAGTTACTGAGCTGGCCAGTAAACACCAGCAGCCAACCTCCACTGAAAGCACCATCCTCTCCAGCCGTTCACGGGGCAGTCATCTTTCAGTTCTGCATAATTCAAGTTCTTCCGCTCATGTGCCTCTTCCACCCCACTCTCCCACGGGATGGTGAGCTTGATCCAGATGACCTGGTGGGAACTGTCCGAGTAAATGACCAAATCAGGGCGCTGGGTAGTTTGGACAATGTGCTGTGGGAAAGATGACTGGTGACCGGCAAGATCAGTCACCAGTTTCCTGTCGTTGGCTGTGTGCAGGATGCCTTTCTGTGTTGAGGTATTCCTCTTACTTGCCTCTTCTCAAACTTGAAGGAAACTGATTAATTCGATACGGTGGTTTTTCGGCCTTGGTTTGTTCTTGGCTTTTTCAAACACCACCCTTGCGAATACTTTCAGTACCTGGTTGTGTCGGTAGGTGTACCTTCCTGAAGCCAAAGATGCGCTGCAAGATGATAGGATGTGCTCTAAAGTATATCTGCCTCCACACAGGATACAGCTCGGGTTGTCCGCAAGGCCCCATGTTGCTGGGTGTAGGCAGTACATCATAAACAGATCTCATAAGAAATTTCGCTTTCAGGGGAGACATCTTCCACAAATCTGCCCACTCAATTTCCCTTAGCAATACTTTGTCCCATTTTGTCCACGCCCCCTGCTTGCCCATCTGGACTGCTCGGGCCTACCTTCATTCTCTGACAATCTAGCTTCCCTAATTATTCTATCTTTGTCTGGCTCTTGCTTGCCTCCTGGTCTTGTAGCTCAGTCCTTTCCTACTCTAGCAAGCTGTTCTTATTAATTGCTTCTGCCTCAGCTGACTCTCTGCTTCGCTGATCGCTGACGTGGTGGACCACTTTCTGCCGGTGCTTGACTGGGTGCTGCATCTACTGATGGTCGGTCAGATGTATTCTGCAGAGTGACACCGGCTCGCACTTTGGTAACTTTGTATTCTGTATTAATTACAGCTTTTCGTAATTTAGTTAATTACTCGTCCTCTACTCCGGACGTGACGTTCTGAGAGGCAAGAATTTCGCGCCAATTTCTGTTCATATAGTCTGACTGTGAGAGCTGTCGAGTCAGTTCTACCTCGGTTGTGATAAGTTTTTCGTCGTTTTCTTTCGTGAACGGGTCAGTCAACATAACACACTGTTGCTGCGTGCCGGGATGAACTCATTAACGTCTCACGCGTGCTTTGGGAGTACCTTTGCATCGCTTTCTGAAAGATGACACACTTCGCCGTACTTGGCTCGTTCATGTGGAGAACGCAGCGTTACCCGTCCACCCAACGTTCAAACCAGTGGAGGCTTATCGAGTGTGTGGCAAGCATTTTCTGCGAGAGAGATATGTACGCTGAATTGATGAAGGTCCCTGCGAAACAACGCCCGAAGAAGGGTGCCATATCGTCGCTGTTGATTCCCGCAGTGCACCGTCGCCACCCCCGAGGAGTGCGTTTTTGAAGCGAGAGGCCTCGCGAGCTGTGGCCTGTAGATTGACTGGAGGCATTTCGTCTACTGTCACCGGTGCGTCCAAAGGTACAGAGCGTGCAATTCTGGGAACTAGCAGTGATTCGCCCTGTGCTGTTGTTTCTAACACAGAGCCTGTAAGCAGCCCTGCAGCGATGTTGAGTTGTGGGAGTGAATATAGGCCCAGTTCGGCACCCGGTGAAGGGGACAGTTCCTCGTCCAATGAACAGATCGGTGAGCTAAACTGTGATTGTGGACTTGTCTAAAGTATTGGAGCTATTTAGAAGGTGCCAGGTGTGTTGCGAGGGAGTCACACAGCGGGATGTAAGCAGTTTGGATGCTCAGGTAACCATCCAGTGGGAGTGAGTGTGTCGCGGGACACTCGGGCAAGTGGGACAGTTGTGCCTGTGCGTATCTGCCTCATTATACTCGGGCTCAAACATATACCCACCACTGACAGTCTGTGAAAAGATTCCTCGTCACCACTGCTATGAACAATGTCTCCGTTACTCACGTCACTACTGTCACTGTGATATGGGTCTCCGACCCCAGCCATTTCAGGTTACTACAAACTAAACAATCCCTAAATCCAACGTAATTAAGTTCCCTAACAACCTGGCTTGTCGTAGAATACTCGTCGATGGGAAGTGATGACGACAATTTTAGAAAAATAGCACGAAAACAAAAGTAGTACAGATCCTCACACTAAAATCATCGCAGAACCAAATTCTTTCCTCCCAAACCGTTATTTCCGGAGTAGAGGACGAGTAATTAATTAAATTACGAAAAGCTGTAACTAAGTGAAAAAATATGTCTGGGACAATCAATGAATCTTATTTTTGATAAAAGTGACGTGAAAAGGTTGCCTTTGCCTTTGAGGTTGCGTTTTGACTACATTAGTTTACGTTAAAATTTACGTTATGGAATTTACAACCAAGAAACGAAGCGGAAGGAGCTTCTTTCAAAATAAAACATGTCTTAATGTCTTAAACCACACAACGTATATTCCATTTCAGATGCTCTCGCTGTGATTGGCTACAAAGGTCCCAACAAGCCAAATTGGGTTACGTCACACCACGTGCGAAGTGGAAGTGGATTGGCCCACGTGTCAGCTACTGTGCCCCTCCAGCCGCACAAACCGTGAGCAAGGGTCACGGTTATCCTCTCCATGATGCGTCTTTAGTTTGTCATACATATTTTGGATTCTTAGCGGAAATACTTTTTTTCTGAAAATCTTGCAGGCATAACATTTATATGGGTTAACATGTTCAATTTGAAAGTGTTAGACAAACGTGATTGTTGTTTACATTATGTTAGGGACATACGAAGGACCGCGTCCCTTACAATAATTTGTATCGGCAGTTGTAAAACCTGGTGGAAATTGATGGCGGCGAGGGTACGGGCTGCGAAATTATAATGTGATGAATGTGGAAGAAATTTTGTTCTGACAACATACAACACAGTAAAGCTAAGTAGAAGTCATCTACCACAGTGATACAAGCAGTCGATCGACGTGACTCATGAACTTTTCTGGGTCTCCATTCCGTCAATTAATTGAAGGTGACGTCGCCTTACGATAATGATCATGAGGTTGCAAAGACGACCTAATCGGATGAAATTGTTTTGGTACAAAAACTTGGACATCAAAGGTAGATAACGACCCGTCAGCGGACCTCAAGAAACTTTACAAAAAGCCAAATTTTATTTCCAAATTATTCAAACCCAACCCTCTGGCAATAAATCTCCATAATCCACGAGGGCTTTAGATAAGGGGGATAACGACTAGCGGGGCAGATAGTGGAAAAATCATGCATTTGATGATACAAGCACCAAAATTGGCATGGTGACATCCTAAGGTATACTCAACAGATCTACCCGACTAGCCACCTAAAATTCCAAAATGGCGGCCATTTTTCAAAATGGCCGCCATTTGATGCTTGTGAGTAATGCTTTTCCTCATAAATCTTTCTCTGCCCAACCGATTTTCATGAACTTGTTGTCAAATTGTATGTTTTTGGATATGCTGAATTCATTTTTGATATTTTCAGAAGCATTTTAACACCATGTGGGCAACTACTGATAAA
>NMRA01000125.1:544004-558227 GCA_002633005.1 Phoronis australis | reverse complement strand
GCGGGCAAAGCGCGATTGTATGCACGCAAGCGGCCCGGAAGTTGCGGGCGCCGAGGATGTATACCTTCTGCTCAGGAAATCTGTCGTTGGACTAAAGAAAATAAAACGGAACGTGTTTTCCCCGTCGCCCGCTACCCGGGTTCTAGCTCGAACTCAGGATTTCATCCCGGCGCTTCACGTTTTGCTGGTTTATTTTGCTTGCGGCAGTCAACGAGGGGGGTCGGGCCCCTGCCCCCCCCCCCTTAAAGCCGCCTGTGATTTTGTACTTTTTCCAAATTGTCACCTCTGTGGTCACAGGTGATTTTAACCATTGGAAAGAAATTTTCAATCACAAAGGGAATTTTTAGGCCTCGTGGCCGGGAATTTCGCGTGATTTTTCAATATTTTTGAGAGGGGAATAGGGCCGATATTTGGCCCCAAAATTGAGGGATTGAGGGCCCTGTCCTTTTTGTAAAGAAAAATACATCGCGCTTCAACCCATAGTCATGAAAACACAGCCTGGCTGGCCGAATATTCTCCGGTCCTCGTTGCTAAGGCGGCATCAAGTCCGAGATGTGACAAATTATGATTCGAAAATAGTTATAAATTTTACACGGACATATTTTCCTTCGTCGCGGCGTATGGCAAGGTCCCACGCTTCCGAATCCCAACGTCCTTAGGGATTGTAAAACAGAGTGTCCGTATTTTTTCTAGCTGTTCGAGCAACGCGGAGTACAACCACGCGGATAAGCCCTCAGAGCTATCGTAGCGAGCCTCGTTTTGGAACGCGCCTCCTGTCGGCGTGAATAGGGTCTATGACGACAGGCAGGCCAATATTATCTACCAGGCGTATTACAGACCACGTGTGAACACAGTCAAAGCGAGTTGGTACGTTCGGAAAGGATTGATTGTCGTATATTCAGTTGTAGGTGGGCGATTTTGGCGATTCAAAAACTAAACATGGTCACCATTTGATGAGGATTTCAGAAATGCTATTGGTTTATGTTCAAATATGTTATAACATAACATATATTTTTAACATCACAGCCCAATCAGGCTACTGAGATACGATCTTATTTGAGATTAGAGCACTCCAACCATAAAGGCCAGAATGGAGTTAATCAGTCGGGGTCATCTTCCCAACTTGTTGTCAGGCTATAGAATCAAATAAGTTGGGAGCAACGGGTAAACGCCGTAATGCCACCTGCCATTCGGTTTTGAAGTCCGCCAGCAAGGGTTTTTTTAACTATAAAATCCGACCCCTTGCATACAAAGTTCGTCAATTTCCGTGTCGTGTGGTGTTGTCGTGTACATTGCTACTTATAGTATGAACATAAAACGTCATGTGAAAAATGACGAACTGTGTCGAATTAACGCGATGCCAAACATAAACCAAAACATCATGACGGCGACATCCCGTTGCTCCCAACTTGTTCGATTCTATAGCCGAACAACAAGTTCTGAAGTTTACCCCCGTAGCCAATATCTTACACGACTGATTAACTCCATTCTGGTATTTATATGTTTGGAGGGCCTGCGCTCTTTTGTTTGATAATTGCTATAATCTCCGATCAGATCGTATCTAGACTGACTGGGCTGGGCTGATAAAAAGGAAAGTTAAGTTTTAACATATCTGAGCTTAAACCAATAGCATTTTTGAGTTTCTCGTCAAATGCTGATCATGTTCTGTTTTTGAATCACCAAAATCACCCAACTACAACAGAAGTTAAGACAATCTATTCTGTCCAAACGGACGCACTGGGTTTGACTGTGTTCATACTCATTCGGTAATAGCGTGCAACCACCATACGTTTCATTTGAAGCCTGGGAGATAATTGGCCTGCTTGTTCTCATACGGGACAAAAGACTGAGCTGGGCAGTTAACAAAAGAGCCAGATGTTATCGCATGTTCAGCACCTCAAGTCTAGAAAAGTTACTGAACGACAGAACGCTGTAATGTTAGTTTCCAAGATGGCGCTGCGTGAGACATTGAGACTTGTACGTTTGTAGGCTAACGACTATATATGAAAAGTAGGTGTGCATGAGTAACATTCTTCAAAAAATATGAGAAACACATCACTTCAATTGCACCAGGAGGGGCGTAAACACGCGCACAATCGGTAATAAGTATTGACATTCATGTGACTAGAAACGCAGTTGACGTCATTGCCAATTGCTACATTTCCCCTACTTCTCCTTCGGTGTTCTCAAACCATTACACGATTTCCTAACGTCTATTAACAATTGAATTTTTCAGTTTACACAAGTCAAATATTTCGGATATTGGGGATGGCGATAAACAAACAGAACTATTACTAGGATTGGATAACGGAGCAGACTACATAATGCGAGTAACTTCTACAAACACTCGACCTGTTGGAATCAATCGTGCTTGGGTCGACTACAAGCTTTCAACAAGTGAGTTTAGGATTCACGTGCAAAGCATTGCGACATACCCTTCATAACATTGCTTTGGAGTTCTAGAAATGCTGAATGCCTGTCCCTAGCCAAAAGTGATTATCACATTTTTGGGGTCTTTGAGAGAAGTTTTGTTGAACACGACGTTTCATTAGTTCCCAATGGCCGATAAATGGCAGGCTGATCTCTCGATCGCGTCAGGCGTCAGTTCCTGCATGACCCAGGGTTATGGCAGTGAGGAAAGCAAAAATTCAATATCACAACCTTTCATAGTTGAATCGCATATACAATTTTTCCTACTTCGTCTCTCATGACATGGGCGGCGCAGCACCGAAATTATTCGGGGCTATAGCCCCTCAGTCCCCTATCGGGTGCGCCGCTCATGGACATGGACACGCGGCGGCAGTACATCCGACCAGCAAACAATCAACTTAGCATGTGCTTACAGTGGCGGATTTAGAGGGGGGCCAAGGGGACCGTGTCCCCCCTAAAATTCTCCCAGATTCCATTAGGCAGTTCGGAGGTGCGAATGTCTGTCGGGCAAAATCCTGGCTAATATGCTGCCGTGGCCCCCCCTAACTCAAAATCCTAGATTCGCCCCTGGCTTACATCGTTTGTTACTGAAACGGATCAAGATATTCCTAGTTATATGTTAGGTTCGGTTATAACCAAGTAAAGTAGCAGACATGTTTCGCTTTGTATTCCAGATAAGGTTTCATTTCTCAACTCTTTGAAATTAGCTACTTCAGAAAATACGCTTCTCTACAACAAGCTGGCGTCTGTTAAGGACAGAGGGTGACTTGTGCATGTCACAACTGAAGCTATTCTATTTGTAAAGCTGAAGCCTGTTTCAGGGAATTTGTCCAAGGGTGAAAAGTTGTCGAGAATCTTTTTATGATGAGATTTTGCTGACGATTACCACGCAAACTGAATAGAACATTAAACATGTTAATTACTGGCAACAAGTATGGACTTGTGATATTTTTACTAATTCATTTTCGTCGGTTAATACTTGTACTAATGTTTATGAGTTGATTCGTACGGTACTGAATTTAAACAAACACTAATACTACTTGTAGCAAAAAATCAGCTGATGCGAGTGTGAACGCGGGAAATCAGCTGAAGATATTTCTGGCACTAATAACTAATAACATGATTGAATTATCCTGTGAATGTTTTTAAATGACATGGAAGAGAACAATATACGTATTTTATTTTTACAAGACTTAAAAAATACAAAAATTAAACAGTTCGACTATTTACTTAACCAGATCTTTAAACGTGGGACAGTCGTCGGCTGCAACATTCGGAAAACCGGAAGTTTGGTTCTTTCCGACCGCACCGCCCTCTCATCATCAGTGCTGATGTCCCTTGGTCCGCATTTCGCTTAACTCGCTCTGACGAGAATTCGCAGTCCCGATCTATACATGTAGTTTATGGCCACACTGACTTCCTTCGCGAGAATTTGAGTCCACGGAACTCAGACCTGGGGTTCGTTTCGTGAAAAGTGAATTGAGACTTATGAGAGAACCTTGGTCTTATAAGCTCCACACAAATATTTCTGAAAAAAAATAAATCGTACTTGTACAAAAGTCCAAAGTACTTGAGAATATGCACATAAATGGAAGTTGCTGAGATAATTTATGTAAGTTATTTCTAGATTGTGACGTGCTCAATATTTTTGGCTAAACCTTTTTTCACCAATTGTGAAGTGGGTCTTGAGGCCACGTGACTGCCTTCACTCTTGAGACCACGTGACTGCCTTCAGTCTAAGTCTGGTTCACGATAGTGACTTAAAACTTTTAAAGACAAAACTGGTTTTTAAGTTAACTCCACTCACAATTGCTGAAAAGTGCATAGCCACGTAATTATCATCGCTATTTAGCAGTTGTGTCTATATTCTCAGAGATTTTTCATTTTGCTCAATTAATATTTATTATTTTTCAGAAAAAGTTTTGCGGAGTGTACGAGCAAATTTCTGTTTTATATATGTTATTAAGTTACCCCTGATCTCAAGATTTCCGTGTGCATAGTACACATGCATGGCGAGTGATTTTTGATTTCAAAGCGAATAAAAAGATCACTGGCGATTGATTTATAATAGCCCTGCCTTAGAAGGGTTGAAAAGTCCCAATACATGCCATTTTGACACTGCGTTGTCGATACCCTGATCAGTCTGTCTAGGACTGGTAATCAATTTCCAATATGGTATGCTCTGGCCGATCTAGGAAAGCTTAAAAGGGCAACCACAATCTTCGACAGAAAATGCCAGCTTACGGCCTAAAATCGGAATGCCAACGGCGTTTTTTTTTTGGTCTTTTCTGCCATTCATACGCAAAATCCGCCTATGGCCGTGAATAGATTTTTATATGATATTTGTGTGGCTTTTTAGGATGGTTTACAATTTTCGCATTCGGTGGTTCTAATGATTCTTTTGCAATTACAGGATTAATAGAGATTTCCGTAGAAGGAGTTGGCAAAACTGACTTCATAAATAGTGGATCGGCTGTTTATAATTACCTCCCAGTAATCAAGGTGATATGAATTTTTGCAAACTGATTCTCTTCTTTTGCATGTTTGCGTTTATTATGCGTTTTATACAGCTTTTGAGTTTCCCATGTGGATCATGAAACTCTTATTTTTGACAGCGACTCATGCAAAAGCGGAAAATTTTTAGAACAATTCCTAAAAGATGTTGAGCAACAGGGCATAAAGCAAAGTATCTGGATGTTTTGTATGAATCCAGCTGGTCATTTCTGAGGAATGAAGTTGCAAAGTTTGCCAAATTTGAACATTTTTAAGGTCCTATGTAACCTTTAGTAACGTTTCATTCGCTGAAATTCTTTGATGGCTCTAATTATCTGATGGTTTAATGTCTCATTGTTGTCAAGGTTGGCAACTCCGTGGCTCACAGTGTGGCCTACAGGTCGTACAGTGTCATGGTGTTGAATGGAACAGGTGAAGAGACCGATTTCCGACAGTTTGATCTTTATGGCAGACCATCCGATGACCAAGCCTTGCATCAGTGGTATCAAACCATACCGGATGGGTACGTAAACAACTTCTTCTGAATATTGAATTTGGATTTCCTCTGGTATTCGAAGTTCGCGCATACGCGATATTGAGATCAAGAGGATATCAAAGTTCAAGCGCAACAAGGCCACTAACCATTATGTTAAAAATTCCTTCAACTTGTTCTTGTCCCCCTTTTTGAGTAGTTTAACCGACAGAATATCTCTTGCAGAGCAGTACTGCCTGGGCACTGGCTCGAAATTACGGTATATTCGTTGGTCCTCCATGAAAAGCACTGACGAAACATCACTGTAGTGTGTTAAAGTATTACCCGTGCCAAATTGAATTTCACTACGCCAGACGGCGGTTACGTCTTTGGTGGGCAAGCGTTCAGCGCCACCAACAGATCCCACGTAATGCTAACGGGAGATTTCAACCTGGTCTTAAAATTTTTGTTATCATAATGCCGGCAAATTTTCACTGACGTACGTTGGGATTTACTTATGGCTTACGGAAAAAAGTAAACCTCATGAATCATAGAAGTTTACCTCTGGACTTGGGAGTGATTGACAGTTAACTAATTTGTTTTGTCACTGGGTGTTATTCTAAGCCATGAGCATGAATGTCCAATACTGGAAATCATTTCTCGTTTGGGTAATGAAAAAATTGAGAACAATTCAGCAACAAATCAAAACTGAGGATGATCGGAAGGCGGGTTTATAACCGCTACTAGCGCTCAAGGATTCCAAGGCAGTCCAAGACTGCATTCGAGAGTGTTTGGGCACATCTTCCATTGAACGTTTTTAGCTCAGGAACGCTACCCTTATAAAATTACATTTTTGCCACATTTTGTCCGAAACCTAAATTAACTGTAGTGCTTAAATTTAGAGAACTGTTGTATACTACTGTAGACTTAAACGTTTCAAGGTTTTCATGACTTCAATCACTGAACACCTCCGGCATTTTCGTTGTCTCAAATTTACCCTCGGAGGTGAACGGTAACTGCGCATGTGCGAAATTTAAGTTTACAGTCAATCATTCTCCAGATGAAAGTCGCATGACTTGTACTATGATTGAAGTCCCACATGCCCTGGATAACGTTTATCTCAGAGGGAAATTTGAAGTTTTGAAATTGGCCGAGGTGTATCGGTGGTTTTCAACTACATTTTGTATACTCTGCAGCCAGTTCGTGCAAGCAGTTGTATGCGTCATGTTTATGATCTATTCTAAAACTTGCTGTACTCACACGACAAAACAGGTCATTTTTTCTAATCTTCACAACTGAGCGCATCAATTTCTTTTCAAACATAGAGGGTAATAATCTAACTCATATTTTACCTTCAGTATTGGCGCCCCAGTTTCATCTCCATATTTTCGCAGGTCCATTGTAGTGATAGGAACGTATGACGAACCATCAAGCAACGCCCTCAAAACTTTAGAAGTTCTCAAGGACTTGACTGGTCGCACGTTTAATATTGGATTTAGAGGTAATCTAATATGTAGTTGTACGTTTGTCTTTCACAGTGAAGTAATTTTACCAAGAAAAATCTCATGAAATGGCACCATCGTTTGTCTGTTCAGCTTATCGTCTTTTAGTCTCACGAACGCAATACATGTATACCGTAACCGACGGACCCACTTTATTTCACTACCGATTAAATAAATGGGTACTTTCAGAAATCGATGAATCGAAGACCTTTATTTGAGAATACTTTCTAGTAGATTATTTTGTGGAGTTTACAACCGAAACAGTACGGAAAAAGCATTCCATTTCAGCTGCTCTAGCTGTGATTGGCTACAAAGGACCAAACAAGCCGAACTGGGTTGCGTCGCAATATGTGCCAAGTGGAGGTGGATTGGCCCACGTGTCAGCTACTGTGCCCGTCCAGCTGCACACACCGTGAACAAAGGTCACAGTTGAAATACGTGCAAGTCTCACCTCACGGATTATATTATGCCTGCAAATCTCATGGATTCCACATTACCCACCGTCTTTAAGAAAGCAAATGCTGGATTTAGATTTTTCCGGTAAAGTTCTTACCGTGATAGGTTTGCCTTCGACACTAATCGTATGTATTATTGGTAGAAAATGCTATTTTTTTCAAAATCTCACGCTTATAGCCATGCTCATTCGATACGAAGTTCAACTATTTGCCTATCGTTGTCGGCGCCCCGCGAAACGCTACGCCACTTCAGATGATAACTATCAAAAACCTCGACTTCCATCGCAAATTGTTTCGCGAAACGGCGCGTTTAAGTTGTTTAACATTGTTAAGTATAATGGGCAACGGTCCTATCATACCCTACTAGACATGCTTGGCATCCGGAACGACAGCTGCTTGTGTTCAGATCACTGACAGACTCTGTTGGCTAGTCTGGTGGAGATCTCGAAAACGATGCCATTTGATCAGATTGTTCCGAGTAATAGTAACTACCAGTAATAGTATACAGAAGTCCCGCTTCAGAAAACCTAAAGTTTGTTCAACTGTATTACAGACATTAAATTGGTTCTCAAAATCCTTCACCCCTGAAAGTCTCTGTTGCCGATGTTTTACCATACTAGACTAATTTCTAATCTGTATGCTCTAGGATTATAATCGCATGTAGTTTTTGTTTTGCATAACCTTGGTCAGATACAAAAATTGAAGCATAATTGTATTGTCATGCGCTCACCCAGCCTTGAAAATGGGGGGCTCGAATTTCTGTCGATGTGGACCTTTTGCTGACAAAAAAGTTGGGGGCCTAAAAAAAAAACGGTTACCACCCTTCAGGTCCGTGAACCGTGCGTTTGCGTGTTTTTTAGTGAACTTTTGTCTCGTTTTCTCGGACTTTTTGTTTCTCTGGGGTGGACCTTTTTGCCCACTTCGCTTAATGGGGGGCTCGTTCGAGCTCGTTAAATTCATTTTTGTTCTCAAAATGTTTTGTAACGACTCTTAGTAAGTGGTACTCGCGCACAGGTTTGGTTATTAATTGTCATAAACATGCCATTTCCTTCATACGTTGTAAATTGACGATTTCAGCTTGTGGTATGGTGAGTTGCAAATAAATGATGATTAAATTTACTCATACACGGTTTGATGGACAATATCGTGGCATGACGGTTCCTTCAGCCACAGCCTTTTGAATATTTAGTATCGGATATCAATATGTTTGTCATAGAATGCATGACAGGGTTCTGTAACAATTGTCTCCGGTGTTTTCGTCTCCAAGACTTTGAAGTAAACGACGCGTCCAGACAACTTCCTGGACTGCCGACGTCGGTGCGATGTATTCTACTTCCACAGCTGATAGTGCCGCCTTACGTGGCTCGGCGCTTGTTAAAGGAGATTGCCACAAGATTTAATTAGTCTTTGTTACTATCTTATTCGGTCTATATCCACATCGCTTCTTATACGATCTACCTCACCTTGCCGAAAGGTGTCGTGTTAACCTGTGAGGAAAGTGAGAAACGACGCAGCGTCGTCAGTGGTTCGTCTGCAGAGTGGTTGCCGCTATATCGCGGTGCATCGTTTCCGCTTGTCAGAACTAGTGAAGCTGCGAAGAAAGAGGGTATATCGTTTTTTCGACTTCCTCAAGAGCCCGAAATGCTTAGGAAGTGGCTCGCGTTAGTGAAGAATGAAAGGTACTCTGTTAATAGCAAGTATGAGGCCGAGAAACATCTCCGTGTATGTGGCCGGCATTTCGTCGGCAGTGATTTCTCTGACGAATTCCGGCTTACCAAAGAACTATCCATACGTTGCGTTGCCTGTGCATGTTGACGGCGCCTCTCTAATATTTCTTGATCAGTGTATTCCGGTTCGAACTGACAGCCTGTGACACTTAACGATCCGACTCGTGAAGTCTTCGTCAGATGAGCTCATAACTAAGTCGGGATTGGTGCCGGGCGAGTTGCCGTGTAGACGTTTATTGTTCTGCGTTCTGTTTCAAAATGAATTATTCTCATCCTAACCAATGCTTAAATAAAACTGAAACAAAGTCTGCCTCATTAGATACAATTTGTAATGCCTTTGCAGTACTCGTGACTGCAAATATTGAGAAGCCAGCAATGAATAAACCGCTGCATACCGGCTTTTGATGCCGGTAATAAAGGTAATTGACAGGGCACCGAGGCCGTGTGAGCGCATGCTAATTCAGTGTTTGCTGACAGAAAGCTGTTGTGAAACAATTACTCGAATTTATATGCTATGGTCACATGTTAGGGCAGTCTTTATTTACAAATACAAATACATTATTCCAATCGTTGTCACGGTTACTGTACAACCTTTTCCCTGACGGTCTGTGGAAGAGGAACCCGACTTCGCGGCCCTCGACAAGTAAGTAGATTTTCAGTTTCGTGGCTAATTCACATAAATAATTACTTGCACATTACTTCTTTGGCTCACTATTATAGTCCTTTTCGTGACTGGAGGTTTAGTTTCCAACTTAACCTGGTTTATAACCGTGTCTGTCCTGGCGGCGGCGACGGGCCTGATCGGGTTCCGAGCCACTGGCAGGGATAACAATCGTTTTGTGTGTTTAGAACTCAAAAAATCACAAGGCTAAACAACACAGACTCCTGCTGCGGACCTTAGTAAATTGGCCTCATAGGATACGGTGTGTCCAAATATCAATAAATCCGTAACAGCGAAATAAGACAACACGTTTTTGTAAGAACTCGGTGTATTTTTAAGGGTTTTACATCGAAGTGTTTGATGATTTATTGGTATTAAACGATGAAGTCAAGCGATAAGCTGACACCAGTAACTCCGTATTGTGAACTGCTAAACAGACTGCGTGTGAAACCAATGACGCCATTGGATAATTTCAACACCTCCGTTTGCCGTCTGGTGTCAGGTAACGCAACGGAACGTGCCGTTATCGAGTGGAACTACTCGATCTAAATTGATACAAAATAGGTTGTTTTTGGGAGGCATTCTCCTTTAAGCCAACAGACAGCCCGCTTCTAATCATGGATACTTTACCGCTTATCGAGTGTCGGTCGCCCAATAAATGCATTGTTTCACTCAAGCTTGGCTCTATGTAGACGAGGTTTCAAGCTTATCGTTCCTTTAAACGTGCTTCGCAGCAGTCATGTTAGACAGTATCAACGTCTCAACTGGCATTAGAGACGGTGGCCATCCCATAGGTCCTTCATACGCCTTAAGCTTTTTGGTAATTATACCTCACACTGATTAAACCATCAAAGTCAAGTTGTTGTAAAGAGACACCTTATTAGGACACCGTCGATGTCTGTAATTCCTTCCAAATACTCCCGTAATCAAACTTTTTTTCTAGTAGTCCTTCGTTCAGTTGCCCAAATCGACAACTGGTCATTTTTACACTGCTTGAACCAGCAGATATTACGCCAGTTTGACATTCAGTTCCTTCAACTGGGCTCCTTACGCTCTCCCCTCCCCCCTTAGCTCCCCCTGCAATTAGACCTGCAAAAGCTCGTGGTGGGTGTTATTCAGCAGAGCTCAGTGGCTAATTGTATCATGCTATGAGTTTTCAGCAAGCGGTTGTGTGAATCATCTGAACTGCATTTCTTCATTTGCTCTTCATTAGTGGTATGATATTATTTTTTCTCTGTTGAAGAAAATTTTAGATTCTCTGCATGTCAAGTAGTCGTTTTCAAATTGTAAGTAAATCTAGAATTTTATTTTCATGCAGTCTGTAACTCAATCGTCATAATGGCGAATCCTTAACGTGCATGTGACGTAAAAACATAGTATGAAACAAACGATGTGACGTCAGCTGAACCCAAAAAGGTCCACAGGAAACACACTCGATTCTGGTAACTGGGATTGCTGGAACGATCATAAAAATGATAGAGACAGGAGGCATAGGTATGGTATGGTATTGTTAAGGTCAGATTTAATTGAATGCAACTCAAGAAATATTTGCCGGAAAATCAGGGCCCAATCTCCAAACCAACGTTCGATTCATACTCAGATTCGGGACTTGGAAGGCGCACTCGAAGCACGCCGTGCAATTGGTCAATGTTAGAGTCGAGTTTCGAGTAGTCCTACATAGCTAAAACCACCAAGCCGTGGTTTCTGTGACACTTGCTCTACAGAAGGTGGTTCTGACTCACAAACACCAACTCTACCAGTTCCAACGAGATATGAATTTCACAACAGACATGTTGTAAGCAGTTTTTTTTCACGAGACCAAGAAGACAGACGCATTGCATACCCTATTCAAGATACGCTTTTGAGCGAATATCGAATGAGGTATAAAATGTGATTGTTTAAAAAATCAAGTCGAGTTATTTTCAACTTTTTCTCCGTCAATCACGTACAATTTTGCCTTGTCAAATTTCTGCTCTACGTTAGTGAAATGAAAAGTCTACAAAAGTGTAAACGACATTTGAAATAAAAAGGTGCCATGGCTTGTTTTCGTAACAAAAACACATCCACATATCAACCCGCCATTGCTCACACCTATGTACTTGGGCTTATTACAGGCTTCATACTACTGACTGGCGCATGCTCTCTTGTGGTACCCGTCGTGTTATTTTTCGCACTGGTTTGTTGTTTTCCCTGTGGTAAAAGCAAGGGAAAGACCGCAAATGAAGTACCCACCAAAGTCCCCTCCAAGACCATACAAGTCGATGTTCCCGAGGCAGCAGCGGATACCGCCGCTCAACCATCTGCAGCGGATGGGAAGGACGAGACGTTGGCCGAGAACGAAGAGCAGCAAAACGCCACTGAGGGCGTCGAAGAAGCTAATAGAACGGAAAACAACTCACAGTGCCGTATGTCAGACAAAGCAGATCAGCTTCCGGCCGCTACTAGTGCCACTACCTATCCTGTCGACTCGGATAAAATCAGCGACGGCCACACCTCAATAGAAGTAGAGTCTGCGAACAGTGCAGTCACAAAGCAAAGCGAACAGTACAACACCTCTGACGTTTAAGATTCGTAGATGCCTGCCCATTTAGTACAGAACTAACAAGTACACAATGATCGCATCACACAACCATAACCAAAACATTCTGATAGGTAAACTAAATCGCTACACAAAATTGTTCCATAGTTCATGCGCCTTTCGAGTGAATCAACTGAACATTTGTTTTCATGCTGACAAACTGTGTAAGCATTCATAGTGATATTAATAAAGCGAGCTAGATTAATAGATAGCAATGCAATTCTTTCATACAATGGATACACTTTTCTTACAATCCGGAAAGATAACAAACAATCTAATGTCTCATGCACTGTTCACACTTAAGTGGTTATAAATATTAAAACCGATTTGAAACTAGAGTATGATCACTTTTAAGGTTTTAAAGGTAGTGCAGTAACTTAGCGCGGTTATGACCCTCTGATACCGAGGGGTTATAACCATTGGTAACACGAAAAGTCATGACTCTGCATGTGGCGTTGCTGTCGAGACGTTTTGGAAACAATGGCGCACCGCGGCACTAAGGTAACACTCGAAAGTATTTGTTGATTTGGGGCTTGAACACCGGGTGCTGGCTGCTCCAACAGCCTGTTTCACTGGATGTACAAAATCTAAAAATAACAACAATATGAATTAAAGATATCAAAAACCTTGCAACTGATTCCAAAGTCAAATGCCAACTCAATCGGAGCCAATCTTAACGAAATTGGAGCAGGCAAATTCAACCGTGGCTCAAAAAACTATTGAGTGCCACCAAAGTTGGGTGAATCGGAAAGCGATAGCATTGACGACTAGAAACTAAAAAAAAACAGTTAAATAACTCAGTCGGTGTTAACGGAAACGATTAGATGACAGTTACAACTACGATAAAGAGATACAGCCGGGTTTGGGTGATATGAACATTGTTGGTTTTGTGAAATTATGAACAATATTAAACATTCGTTAAAGAGTGTACAGTTGGTGGAAACATGATTTAGGTTGTTTATTGTTATGGAACTGGTTGTGTCTTGTTCCCAGTGTCGGCGGATTATCCATTAAGCTACATGTACACGGTACTGCCATCTAGCGACCAGGCGTATTTCGTTTTAGAGCAGATTTACACATGTAATCAAACGGTCGTTGCTTGAAGGAGATTTGTGAAAGTTTGAATATCGTACACACTGTATCTGCTAATCAAGCTTTTGTTTGGATATTTGAAAATTAAACAAGGGTTCCCTGATGTTCGGCTGCCAATCATTGAATTCTTAACCAAAGTGTTTTGGGCCGATTTGAAACTCTACCACTCTTATCTGATCTTGCATTGTTGCCGATTGTGCTGGCAACTCAAGTCACGATGCAATTCATGTATGCGCCATTTTTGAATTTCCAGTTTTGTAGTTATAAAGCGTTATCTTCAGTCGCTTAGATTTTCTGTGCTCTGTTCGGTAATGCATGGACATCAAGCCTTGTCATGGAAAGGAATATTATGGGGTAAATTTTGTGAGCTTAAGTGTCTCATTGGCTTAATTTATTTTTTGTTTTTGGCTGCTAAATAGAAAAAAATGCGTTAGGATGATCGTTTTGTAACTAAGCCAGGGCTAGCGCTCCTCTAGTTTGAATACCCTGTATATTCGTAGTTCGGTAGGGAGTTACATATATTTAATTTATGACTTTATTTTTCACAAATACTGTACTTAAGCATATGTTGGGAGAAGAAGGGAACTCCTAACAATCCTTTAGGGACTCCAGCCGTGCTACCAGCTGGCTCCCGTACAGAACTCCCTTGAGGTCGCTTCTACGATACATGACATGATAATGCCATGTCGGCCATATTTTTGAAATGCTTTATGTTAGCACTCCAAAGGACGAATAGGCGGATTTAGGGGGGGCCAGGGGGCCCGCCCCCCCCCCCCTTGGCTGCCGGAAAAAAATAAAACAGCAAGAGCGTAG
>NMRA01000125.1:467210-536018 GCA_002633005.1 Phoronis australis | reverse complement strand
CCAAGATGTGTCACCACGTCTGTCCTCAGTAGCCGCCTCGTTTCTCTCAACAACTGCCTGTGCCTGTGCTTACTCTGCCTCGTTACACTCGGGCTCAAACATGTACCCCCCCCATTGGATGTCCGTGAAAAAATTCCTCGTCACCACTGCTGTGAACAAGGTCTCCGTCACTAACACTACTGTCACATTGATACGGGTCACCGACTCCAGCCATTTTCAGCTTACAACACACTAAACAATCCCTAAATCCAACGTAGTTGAGTTCGCTACTAACCTATCTTGCCGCAGAATACTCACCGATGGAAAGTGGTGGCGACAATTTTTGAAAAACAGCACAAAACAAAAGTAGAATAGAACAGATTCGCACGGTAAAGTCAACGCAAAACCAAATGGCGGGAAACGCTTGCCACCTAAAACGTCACTTCCGGAGTAGCGGACGAGTAATTTATAAAATTACGAAAAGCTGTAATTAAGTGGAAAATATGTCTAGGATAACCAACCAACCTTATTTTAGCTCAAAATGACATGGAAAAAGTTTGCCTTCGCCTTTAAACAAACGCAAATGACGACCGAACTTATCACAACCGAGGTAGAACAATGACTGACTCGACAGCTCTCACAGTTGGACAATATAAAGAATTTGGCGCGAAATTCTTGCATCTCAAAACGTCAATTCCGGATTAGAGGACGAATTATTAATCAAATTGCGAAAAACTGTAATTAAGAGAAAAATATGTCAGGGATAATCAATTAACCGTATTTTTGCTAAAAATGACATGAAAAATATTGCCTTCCATTTGGTTTTGGTTGAGCGGGTGCAATCTGACAAGTTGGGTTATCACGGCGTGTCACTTTTTGGGCAGAGCATGGTCTCGAGAGATTCCCCATTAACACATTTGAGTAGGGTTGAGATCCAAATAAAAATGCGCTTCAAGCTAAACAAAGCACGGGGTAAAGACGCTTAAAATAATACAACCAAGTGGAGAATTTCTCGCTTACACTGATGACCGCTCTGACTCCCTAAGCCCCAGTCAACCTTTACGATGCCTATTCAGCACGCCCTTTGTATTGATGTAGATCTGAGCTAATGAAGTGGAAAGGTAATTGCTAGCATTACTGTCTCAACAATGGTTGTTGTTAGTATCCCCAATTTGGTTTTCTCTGACATTTGCAGAGTTACAGCCTGCAACTCTGGAGAGTAGTTTTAACTTGGTATATTATAAATATTACAATATGACTAAAAAGGTTAACTAGTGTTTATCTTCACAAAAGACCACTTCCCAAAGGAACGATATGTTTCATATTGGTTTTCTTTATTTAATTTTTAATGCTTCTGTCCACTTGTTTTTTTTTACCGGGAACGGGTTGATAACTTTTTATCTAAGTATTGAACTTGAAGTACCAAAACAGTGGTAGATTTTGATCGCCAGCTAAACTTAACCATTGTGAGCCCATCCCCAAACTTACCACATTACACGAACACTAAACATTTCACGTGTCATTAAAGTTTAATCTTTATTAGAACTCAAATCATAAAATATATACAAATGCGCAAATATGGTGATAACCAAACTGAAGATTTGGAATCTCTGGACAATTTCGGTGGCACTGACTACTATACTAGTTCTTTGTCAGTAATAAAAAATGAAAAGTGGGCACAACAACCGTTTCCTGGTCAAAAACATTAAACGAGATTGAAATAATAGTAAAAAATGAATCCATGTGATACTGTTAACTCTGATCAGCGTTTGTATAACCACCGAGTATATCAATACGCGCGGTAGTTTATCTTCAATCGTACCCAATGGTTGTAGTTTTTAGATTATTAGTTCATCGATTTTTAAAAATCGAAAACCGTACTTGGTTACTTTTTTTCAGCTTCGGAATACCGTCGTGGTGTTCGTTTATAACGAAAATTAGTGCTTAACGTATTTTGAAAATTCTCCATTATATACAGTCAGAGATGTCTAATACAGTTCATGGTCGGATAATTTTGTAATTGGGTCTTGCTCGCATCGGGCAATGCGGTCGATCATCACAACTGTACCTGATTCCGGCACCGCGCTCTCTTTGATCCTGGTACAACTGAGCTGCTCAGAAGGACGAGCGGTGAAAATTCCCGCATATCTTTAGAAATGCGTGACTTCCTTGTACATGTATGCGTATTATTCACGGCAAGACCGATAAAAGGGAAATTTTTGTTCAACTTTTAATGTTAAGACAGATTTGTGAAGATATTGTCACCGCGTGCCCCTTTATGCGCCGAGCATGATCTCAAGGAATTACAAAATTTTAGTTCTTTACAAGATAAGAAATCATTTCTCACCGAGTAAGTAACACTGAATTGTGATCAATTTTATAGGTGGTTTAAAATTGATTCGCGGAACGCAGGTTCATTAGGTACTTTAATTTTCTTAGTCACGAACGTGAAACCCACGTACAATAAAGTCTAGTTCAATTAATAACCTGTAACAAAAATAAGACTAAACAGCGAAGAAATAGAAACCGAATTTTCACTATCTAGAAGTAAGCCTTGTTAACCAATTTTTCGATTGGTGGCCTATTGCCGGTGATCTACACCAGGGGTCACCACTTATCAATCGGTAATTGCCCGCGCACTTCAGAATTTGAAGCACTTTTGTGTCTACTTAAATTCTGGTTTTCTTTGTCTTCATGGCGAAAAAGAAAGCGAACAAGCAAAGTTTTCAAGGTATTTGCCATGAAAGTGACCCACATGATTCTTTATACGCGATGTCACAGCTTATACCTTGTATAGTGAGCTCAAGTGAACGTCTCTAGCCTGCCAGCCTGGTAGGCCTACTTTCTAAACCAACTCTGTCGAGCCTGTGACGTGTTGATTGTCATTCGAGCTCAGGCACTCTCATCAACCGCTCGCCGTTATATTACAGCTTTCTTTGTACCAAGGCTATTGCTGGCCCTGCCACCACACTGGGCGGGAGCTTGTTACAATCTGTCAGAACCTATTCACGGCACACCCTATAAGTAAAGAAGGGAATATTGTGTAGGCTAGCATAGATGTGCTGGATGTCCGGTGATGCACCTGAATTCTGGCAATGTTTAATGCAATCTTGCCATTACATTGGTATCAATCACTGTGATTGGCTGTTGCTTAACTTTGGTCAGGCATGAAGGTAATGATTGATACAGGTCATGCAGTGGCGAGATCTCACCAGACTTCCGAAGCATCTAGTATATCCTCCTTCATTTACGATAGATAGTAGTTTAGATTTTAACTGATCAAAATAAGATCCCATTAGTATAGTGAACTGTGATTTAGAGAACCAATTTCATCCTCTAAATAACAGGCTCGTTGTTTAGTTATTGCCTGGTTCTCAAAATCAGGCTCACTATATCCGACCAGTGTCGCCTAGCTAGCCATTCTGCTGTGGGAGCTTAATTTTTTCAATCTCTAGTGTACACCTTTAAGTAAAGTAGGAGTACTGCTTACACCATCATAAAGATCTTATAATAAATTCTCCAGAATTCTGGCAAAGTTCTCAGTCTCACTCCTAGGTGACTCGTGATTACCTTCTGCTTGTTCTTCAATTGGGCTCAGACAATGAATTACCCTAATTGAAAGTCAGGCAGTAGTCAGTCATTGCGAACCCGCCAGACTTCTCACGCGTATTTATCTGACTTCCGGCACAGCTTCTGACGTATGTATCTTTGTAATGGCATTCTTTACTTTACTAATGTGCTGCAGTGTTCCCATGCGTGTTAAAATCTGGGTGTCCTTTCATGCTCCTTTTTGGCCCTGCCACTCGTAATCTTGCGGAAATTGACCGCCACACATCTAATCCCGACTGGAAAACTTCAACACTTCGCAAAAATTGCTGGTAAAAATATATTGCAATACACTAGTTAATGGCTACTGTCAATGTTTGTGGATTGAACAGGAAAAGCGGATTTTGAACTTTTCCCCTTGTCAAACCTAATCATTTTATCCCATTCTTTGCTTGCGTTTGCTGAGTGAACTGGCCGACTTGCGGTACTGCCTGGTTATTCGACAATGCACAGCAATTGGATACAGTCAAGGAAGCAGGCAACAGTCAACAAATGACCTTGATATTAACTTTTTTAAAATGGTGAAGCGCCAGTTAACTGTGATGAAGTGGGTGGAGAAATGCTTAGAATTTTTATTCATTCCAGATTTACAAATGAGGCCATGCAACAATGTGAATGATATTGCACGAAATTGTTAATAGCTTAAAGGGTAAGGCAACCTTTTTTCATGTCTTTTTTAGCGAAAATAAGGTTCGTTGGTTACCCCAGACATATTTTTCACTTAATTACAGCTTTTCGTAATTTTATTAATTACTCGTGCCCTACTACAGCAGTGATGTTTTTGGAGGCAAGAATATCACGCCAATTTCTTTTCATATAGTCTGACTGAGAGCTGTCGAGTCGGTCATTGTTCTACCTCGGTTGTGATAAGTTCGGTCGTCGTTTGCTTTTGTTTACGAGTCAGACAACATGCCACACTGTTGCTGCGTACCGGGATGTACTCATTATCGTCTCACGCGCGCTTTGGGAATACCAGGCTTTGCATTGCTTTCCAAAGGATGACACACTTCGCTGAACTTGGCTTGCTCGTGTGAAGAACGCAGCGTTACCTGTCAACGCAACGTTCAAAGCAGTGGAGGGTTACCGAGTGTGTGGCAAGCATTTTTTGCCGTCAGATTACGAGAGGGATATGTACGCTGAATTGTTGAAGGTCCCTGTGAAACAACGCCTGAAGTAGGGTACGATACTGTAGCTGTTGATTCCCGGCAGTGCTTCGTCGCCACCCCCGAGAAGTGCATTTTTGAAGCGAGAAGCTTCGCGATCTATGTCCACTACAGTGACTGGAGGCACTTCATCTACTGTCACCGGTGCCTCCGAAGGTACAGAGCGTGCAATTCTGGGAACTAGCAGTGATTCGCCCTGTGCTGTTGTTTGTAACACAGCCTGTAAGCAGCCCTGCAGCGATGTTGAGTAGTGGGAGTGAATATAGGCCCAGTTCGTCACCCGGTGAAGAGGACAGTTCCTCGTCCAATGAACAGATCGGTGAGCCAAACTTTGATAAGTTTACTGTGGACTTGTCTAAAGTATTGGAGCTATTTAGAAGGTGCCAGGTGTGTGGCGCCGAGGGAGTCACACTGTGGGATGTAAGCATTTTGGGTGCTCAGGTCACCATCCAGTGGGAGTGTGTTGCGGTACACTCGGACAAGTGGGACAGTTGTGCCTGTGCGTACTCTGCCTCATTATACTCGCTCTCAAACATACAAAGTATACCTACCCACTGACTGTCCGTGAAAAAATTCCTCGTCACCACTGCTATATGAATAATGTCTCCGTTACTCACGTCACTACTGTCAATGTGATATGGGTCGCCGACTCCAGTCATTTTCAGATTAATACAAACTAAAAAATCCCTAAATCCAATGTAATTGGGTTCTCTAACAACCTAGTTTGTCGTAGAAAACTCGTCGATGGGAAGTGGTGATGACAATTTTAGAAAAACAGCCCGAAAACAAAAGTAGTACAGATCCTCACAATAAACTCCATGCAGAGCCAAATTGGCGTGAAATTCTTGCCTCCCAAAACGTCACTTCTGGAGTAGAGGGCGAGTAATTAATTAAATTGTGAAAAATTTCAATTAAGTGTAAAATATGTCTGGGATAGCCAACAAACCTTATTTTTTGCTAAAAATGACATGAATAAAGGTTGCCTTCGCCTTTAATGAACCCTAGACCAGTCTAGTTGTCTTATTAGTCCTCTGCATTGTATGGATGAAGAAATCGTCTGCTGTGCCAGCTAACGCTGATCCAACTGATGTATGTTGAGCAAGAATAGATAAAAGTTATACAAGTGAATTAATCAGGTCTAAAGATGTTCAAATATTTTTTCGTTCTACCTACTTGCTAAGAGCCAGAGAATTCATTCAACGATTAGTCTGGTGTGCCCAGTTCCTAATGCAACTTTAATTTGTGAACGTGAAATCTGTAAGATTAATAATAAATCTTCATACAAGGAGATCACATAATGACACTTCGTTGTTGCACCGGGCTAAACATCCACTGTAACCGTTCACCACCCCGTTCCTTTCGAATCCCAAGTTATAGGAGGATCCCATTTCCTATACTTGCGTATCGCAACGAGCTTTGCATCCTACTTGGACCATTCATCCACATGGTCATTTCAAAACCCAGGGGAGACACTATGGTGTATACTAGAGGTATGCTCTTGTATTATTTCATTCCAGGTTCCATTTCAGTGGCTTTAATTATGGTCTGGAACCATGTTATGTTTTTAATGTAAGTTTGGTGTTTTCATTCTCTAGGAGTCTCAGACATGGTGCCAGGTTCCAGACTTCCAGTTCTGTTCCATTTCATTTAAACTCGCATCTTGGTCTGCCACACTGCAACATGAAACTGAAACTTACACTAGTTTTGACTCATGACTTGGGCTTGTCTGTAGTGGTATTAAGCCTTTCTAAATCACTTCTCAAGTGGCAATTACCTCTTGGTCAAATGGTTTGTATACAATCATACACTGGCAGTCAATACCAGTTGTGGGCATGTGAAATTTTCTACATTGGCGCCCAACAATGGTAGAATCCATGATCAACCAGATGTCAGTGCTCCCAGCCCCCATTTAATGTTAAAAATCAGACATTTAGAAGTCGTTGGTGTATATGTAGTCTGGTTAAGTCTGGCGTCAACACAGTTCATAATTTCCTAATAACAATTTGGCATTTGAAAGTCTGACATCTGCACGGTATTTGCTTTCATTGATGTCCAAATACGACATCCATGTCAAAGTCCAAACTAATACGGACATCACTGTTGGATAGCAATGATGCCCAACCGCCCATCTTGGGTGAATGGACCGTGAGTGCGCATTTTAGCTCTGTACAATTCTTCTAAGATTAGTGTGAATTAAACAAATTGGTTTGACTGATTGCTACTAACTTTTCCACAAGTAAACCTCAGTTTAGCGAGTTATGTTGTTTGTCATTGTGGCATCTTTGTGCTCCAATCTGATTTGATTTCCAGGCTCAGCTAAGCCTCAAGATATGGCAGACGTCTCACTATCACAAACGTTGATGGAGAGATTGAGGCAGAGAGTGAATCCCAGGCAGTCTACCAACACAAGCAGGACAGTGAGTAGCCAAGTTTTTGGAAGGTTGTAAACTTAGAGTGAACCTCAGCCAGTCATTCAACAAATAGAGGGGGATTCTGCACAATGTTAAAGGGAACTTGAGCTGAGTTGATTATCATATCCATTTATTTACCGGTACTTTGCGTTACCTCCCCTGGTGGTCCATTTCATGAAAGTTAAAGTAGCTGAATCATTTTTATCATTTTTGATTGATTTTGAATTATCTGGCATTGAAGCTAGAAACATTTTACAAGTTTTCGCAGTTTTGATTTTTTTTCAATAAACATCTATTTTAATCAACAAAATTAACTTTGACAGAAGTAGGCAGTCTTATGACCATAGATGTCTGGGTTAACACCTATTAAATTTTTCATCGATTATTGTTGGAAAATACAAGGATATTCAACTTTGGAGATTTTTTGTGCCCCTATCAAGTATCATGGTTCACATATACAAGAAATTCATTTATGAATTTTAATTGCCTGAATTTGTCGATCTAGTGTCCAGCAACTTTAAACCACTAGTGTCACATGTCATGTTGCCATTGTCTAACCATGTGTTAACTTCTGTTGTTAGGCTTTACCGGAGAACAGTGTAAAATCTCACCAATTTAGGACACGAGTTTTATGCAATAGCTACCATCTGAGAATATTTTGAAAAACTGTGGAAATCCACAACAATGTTTGACATCCTTGGGGAGTTTATAAAAGGCAATTTTGGCAATGATTTTTGCCAAGAGTTTATTATAACATTGTACCACCTGCTCACCTTGACAAACCTGATGAGATTCAAACACTGTGGTATTACCTCTCAAATGTAGTTATAAACTCATTGAAATTACTCTGGTAAACTGGGGTACAATCACGTATGCATCACATATGTTTTTAAAATAACTTTATCTAGAAGACAGATCTTGGTGCTCAGATAATCTTGCTGACTGCGAGTTATTTTTTATCCAGGGCCGTCTTTCAAGCAACATATCTCAACTGATCCCATGGGCTGAAAGTACACGCCTGTCCATGGCTGTACCACCTGAGCTTCTCAACTCCAGGAAAAGGTCCACGGCAGATCGGCGCTTTGTATCTGATGGTAAGACAACAACAGAATTGCTTGAAGCTATCTCGTTCACCTCTAACCTGGGTGTCAAACCTCCACTTTTTCAGTCTTTTTGACAATTAATTTAAACAGAAAATCTATTTTAACAGAGAACTTATGATTAGTTGGGAAAAACAAGCACCCACGTCTCCAGAGCAGGCCTTCTAAACACACAGTTTTAAAAACTTTTATAATTTTTGTGAAGATTAATGGTAAGTTTATTAAGATTTAGTACGTTTCTGGGATGACTGGAAGTTGTGATTTATTTTGCTGAATTGATTTTTAGGAAAACTATAATACTGTTTGTAAGTTAATTTGATCCTTAAATGTAAACTTTTCATGAGATGGAATGTCAGTGTTAGGCCAGAAAGCACAATTAGTTTTGGTTCTGGGACAAGGATCTACTCTCTGAACTAAAACTCAACTCAGATTCAGACTCGAAATTCAACCAATCACGTTTCCTGATTCAAATACAAATTTTTAAGTTCACTCTAAGCATGTCATGCACTTGGTTAATTTTTGGCAAAAAATCTTTTTTCAAAAGTTTTACAAATAATAAATTCAACTTTTAGTTTTTGACGCACTGTCCTGTCATTGTTGCTGTAATCACTAAATTACTTTGAATTAGTTACTAGTACCGTGAGTGCTTTGTATAGTGGGTCATTGACAGCGGTGCAGCCAATCACGAAATTCAATTGACTTGTTCGGGGGGGGGGGTACATTTTTAAGACATTGTTGTGTAATGTTTGAGATACAGTGGTTTGCAAAAAATCTTGCTGCAAGTCTGAGTGTGAACTTTCAAAACATTTTTTTGTACTTTTTGATTCATGAGGCAGCAATTTCTTCTGTCATTTGATTGAAGAAGATGCAAAATGCAACTGTATTTTTCTAAGTTGTTAGTTGAGCTTCTTTGTGTGTTAGGGGTAACCTTCTGATGTATTTTCAGGGTTTGACCAATTTTCTTCTGTTCCTGTTGCTGGAAGTGCCTCTTCTAAGTCAGGTAATCGATTTGGCTATAAACTTTATGGATTTAAGTCCAGTTCCAAATAATTTACAGCTTCTCAGAAACATATGAGCTGAGTGGGGCTTTTTCTGCCAGTTAGAGTCTCAACTATCTATGAGTAGAGTACTGATTCTTTGTAACGGCTCTACGGCCAATGGTACTCTTTTTCCTGATGTAAGACTGTGTCATTTTCGTACTTCTAAAAAGCATCGGTATGTTCAGTTGCAATGTCATAGCTTCGATGTGTATGTTACTAAATGGCTTCGATGTGCTGAAAGGCAGCCCGAGGTATCCTGGCATCATATACTCAGATATGGAATTTCAATTCCGACATCCCTAAATGGTACACACACTCCTGAGCAAAATATGTTCTATTGCTCCTCACTCAGCTTCTCCAGTTTGTTTATTAGAGCTCGCACTAAAAATAAATGTCCAGAATTTCTCGTCATGACAGCTGAGCGCAAGCACAGTTGCCATGGTGACCCGTCTTGGCCTGGGAAACAGTATTTTGCCTGACTATTTTTGGCATGTAATCTGTTTCTGCATTGCATTCCACTATGGCATCAGTATGACAAATGGCTAACTAATTTTAATGTTAAATAGTGACATGCATGGCAGCAGTGCACAGTATCCCAAAAAGTTGCTATTGCTCCTGCATCAGTGAAATTGTTCAACGAACATTATTTGGTCTGATCTGGGATGCCTTTTACTAATCTCCAGCTTGTCTTTCACAAAGCACTAGTAGTGACAGAAGACATCACTGGTTATCGATCTTGTGTAATCATCTGACAGATAATGAATTCCAAGGAGATTAAACAATTTAATTTATATGTAAACACTGGGCAAGCGACTTGTTTTATTCAGATCTTCTGTAAGCAATAATTCTTACAGTGAATCTCGCGTAAGAACAACTTGTGATGTCTTAGTTCTGTTTCATGAAACCCTTCTTAATCTGAAATATTGCCCTTGTTGCCATTACATAAGGAAAACATAAGCTCTTCTCTGCCCTCAAGTCCCCCATGAAACACGTTCAGTCACCTGCAGAACACCAGGGTGCTAGCAGTAGCAGAAGACGTCAGGCAGCAGATGAGATTGTGCCATCGTCTGATAAAGAGGAACTCGAACAAGGTAGACGCGAGTTCGTCTCCGTTTCACGGCTACTGTTGTCAGTTGTTTTTCAAAGTCACGTATCATGTTCAATTCTCAGGTCATTTTGCACAAAGCATTCAAAACTGAAGGACAGTTCTTTAACATGTAACTTTGTTTCACCCCATTAGATTTCAAGTAAGTTTATAACAAAAGCAAAAATTAGTAGTCTTAATTTATGAGCAATGCATTTATTTCATAATTGGTTTAAAGTCTTGTGTCACTCTTTAGGAGTTTAAGGCAGTAAACTTGTTCTTAAGTCAATAAACAATGCGTTTTTGTTATTTGAAGTTGTTTCATACATTTCAAACTGCACTCTACAGTCCTTTGTCAACAAATGATATATTGTCAGTGTTTCTCACTGTTCTGCGACCTGGAAGTAGTATAATTGTGGGAAACACCAGCAACCCACCATTCATTGGTATAAGATTATTAGAGAGTGCAGTTGGAAATGTCTGGAACAGCAAGACCACAGTCTGTGAGTATATGAACTACTTTACATAATCTAAAACTTGTACACTTACAGTACTAAATTGTTCTCTTGTCTGCTTTCTTTCCTATATTGTCATAGAATTTGAAGCTGGTCCTAAAATGACTCTAAATTTCAATGGCATGTTTTCTACTTGAAACACTGTGTTGTTTAGTGAGTACATCTCTACTTTCAATGCTGATAAAGAATTAGTTATTTTAGTGGAGATCATCAGAGGGGCTTTAGTTAATAGTTTAATGTCCTATAAAGTGTTGAATGAACTTTGTTTTGAAGACTTCTTGAAAATCCCTGAATCTGAATATTTCACGGGTCCATGAGTGGTCTTCTTTAATTTTCAGTTGCACTGAGGAGAACGGAATCTCCAGAGATTCCCACCCAAGGGACTACTCCAAAATCCTCTGCCAGTCAACAAAAGTCAAATGAAAAAGATGTGTCAGAGGTTTGTCTTAATTGAATGATTTAGTCAACTACATTTGAAGTCCCAGTCTACCCACTACTAACTCCATCTAGTATTCACTCATCGAACTAAACTAATCACCAATATAAAGTGGTAAATCTGTTGAGACTGTGTCCGACTGCGTGAAATAGTCCGTATAGGAACTCAACCAAGTTCTCTAAATTTGCTGCATATTTGTGGATTGTCTTTTCTTATGCAGGTTTATATTCATTAACTAACTTAGTGTCTGGCTTTGAGAACAAACTGTCGATTGCTCAATAGAATTGAGTAAGGAAATTGGAATCCTTTAATGTAACGATCCTTAACTAAAGGACAATGTCCCTTCTTCATCTTCAGTGAAATAAGGGCTCCGTTTTTGTTAGATACTTAAATACAAAAATGTCATTAGCCAAAGAGGAGATGATAATAAATAAGTAATGATATAGAAACAAAACTGTTCTTGATGCGGCACTGTTCTTGAAACCTGATAAGGGAATTTTTAGTCTTTGCATTTCACTCTGTTTAGTGGGTTAAAAACATAACTTGAAGTTGCGCATTTACTCTCTTAAATTCGGTCTCATAATGTTGTCTACCATGATAGGATTCCTTAGTTAACTGCTCAAGTCACAGGCGATGCCTACGTGGGCAATTTTAGGGTTGGTCATCTCCAATAAATTCTGAAGCTTTTTCTTTAGCTGCTGATGTTCTTTTTAGTAACCAAAATACTATCTGATAACAGTAACAAATATGAGACCAGTTTTATGGGAGTAAAAACTTAATTTTATTTTCAACCAGATGAACTGGACGAAATCCAGGTTTAAAGGCAGTACACTTTAAATCCTTTGGGGACTTCAGGTGCATTTTGGGCTTGGAGGGTGTAACTAGTCCACATAGTGGCTTAAAATTTGGCAGGTGATTGTAAATAATGGGTGTGGTTCATACCTTTTGAAATTGACATGCAAGGTCAGTGAAAGCAGTTCTTTGTGAACCCTGCTCTTAATCACACCTCTGTCCCAGTTTGACTGTGTACCTAAACATAGCTTAATAAAGGGTTTATGGTCCTAGCTGAGAAGAGAATTGTTCGATTACCCCCTATGGATTCATGAGTCGATGAGCCCAGAATGTGCACAGATTTTGAACCACATTTGAATGATGATGTACTGTAAATGTTTCTTCTGTCAAATAAAATGAATAATTTTTTATTCACTCTAGGAGTCTGAGGATGAATCACTGAAAAGTCAGGCATCTGGTGTTGCAGTTCCTGTGAATGAACGAAGTTCTCGCAAAAAGTTCTCATTGTCCTCTTCCCATCAAGAGGGGTTGTCCCCGTCTGTGACCTCTGCCAGTGGTGATGACACAGATCAAGAATGGGAGGAGGTCAACACTACCAGCAATAAGGTCACAACAGTGAAAAAGAGGCTTACAGTTAGCGGAGTCACAACTGAGGGAAAGCGTTCCCAGTCTTTGCTGGAAAGCTCGAAAAAGGCGATTCACAGTTTTTCGAAGCCGACTGAAAGTGTTTCCACTTCTCTTTCGTCAGGAGCCGTATCAGTCAGGAAAGCACCTGAGAAACTGTTTGCTAACATAAGTGGGGAAGAGCAGCCGGCAACTCTGTCTAGGGAATTGGAACGTAGCGCTGAGAAGGTAGCATTACCTGATCGGAAGAGATTCAATGTCTCGGCTGCAGCAGTGCTGAGTGGTCGTCGTGCTGGAGCCAAGGTGGATCAAACTAGTTCTTTAACCAAGGGCAGGCGGCGTAACACGACTGAGCCTTCATCAGCTAAAGTCAGCATGGCGAAAATGTCAGACGGCTTGAAACAAAGTCGTGTAAGTGCAACGAATAATAACAGTGGAATGAGACATTCCAAAAATATTGATACACTAGTGGCCTCTGTAGGTGATAGTGTGAATGAAATGGGCGAAACAGGCTCGTTGGCCGAAGAGGCGAGCATAAGTATACCGAAATCTTTGAGAAAAAAAGCTGTAACTCCGAGAAAAAAGGCGTCATCAAGTAGTGTGTCAAGGTCGTCCAAGGATGACTCTGATGTTGAGGAAAGCAGTGAGGTCGAAGGTCGTTCAAGGCAGAATGCACTGCAGTTCATCAAACGGAAAGCATCGGGGGATGTCAGCTTGCCATCTAAACGTTAGTGTTATCCTACACTTTGAATTTAAGGTTAATGTAGTGCCTGATCAGTAAAGTGTGCATTTCGCCAAATGACTAGAAAATTGTAGGAATTGAACTTTCTGTAAAAAAATTATGTTTTTCAAAAGAAAAAGCCTGTAGACCATGAATGTTAAGTGTGGACCAATATGCCAATAATTGGTTCTTGTCAGCACGAATTTTGTAAAAATTAGCAAAAATGAAACTATAAAGGTGCATTCATAATAAAACTGGTGTCAATGGGGCTATTCAGAAAATTTACATCACCTAGAGGGCGCGCGTGCCCTAGTGGTGATAGATTAACAGCCTCGATTTCGCGAGCCGTTCTTTTGGACCTTGTTCTTGTGCTTCCATAGTGTATTGGTCTTTTCTGTTAACAGCAGCCTAAAGTTAGGTTTTTATAAACAGTGATGGACTTACTATTATTGTCATGTAACTATTTTGAGATATTCAAACTCACTCATTTTTAAGTTTGATTCTAGTTAAAGAGTAGGTTTTTTTTTGCTATCGAAAACCATCTCTGTTACACATCCCTAATATTTTATGTCTTGAATTTTTGGCTCTTTGCAGCCTTTCTCTACTTGGTGGCGCTGTTTTGGCTCTTCCACGTTGTAAACAATCTTTATCCCATCCTCTTTCACCTCGTTTTGTACCTCATTCTTTTTACGTACTGACATTCTAGGTCAGCGTGTGTCGACGTGCGATGTTGAGGCTCACATGCATGACTGGAACTTTGTGCAAGATCACGTGCTTCTGTCGCGTACACCGTTTGCTCTTGACAATGAAGCAACTGAATACATTCGTCACTTGAAAGGTATAGTTACGTATACTTGGAAAATAATCAGCATCTCATTTGTATTTGAATAAAATATTTATTCTTAAGGTGATGGCAAGAGTACATATATACAGATTTGGGTCAAACTTCTGTAGAGGACTGTGGAGCAGTTGATTGAAATGATCGGGTAGATATTTTAAATTGCAGGATGGGTCAAAAATATGTTGCCTATTCTAATTGTACACTATTTTTGTGCTTGGATACTTTTATTGACAAATATGTTACAGAAGGATGAAATTCTCACTTGGTACTCGCCATTTGACAATGTAATGAATTTTCAGTTCATGTAGCTCATCCTTGAACCACTGTTGCTGCACACACATTGCAGGTTGTGATAATGCAACCAAAAACGTCTTCCAAAATTCCAGACGAATCTTTGCATTCAGAGCCTCTATTGTTTGCAGATTGTCGCTTTTTACTCTCGCTCTTAGATAGTCCCAAAGAAACCAGTCAGTACGAGATAGTTCAGAGGAGTGTGTTGGTCACAGATTGCCTGTGCGACGCAAGGTCCACTGAGTGATATGTAGCAATGACAAGGAAGAAATTCGTCATAGTGCTGAGGAGAAAGCAGAGGGTCGAAATGAATTTATTCATTTATCAACAAAGTGATGATTGAACACTGGAATACAGGCAACAGTAAACAGAAATGTCATATCAGTTGGACAGTTAGGGTCAGACACACAACCTGATTTGTTTCCTGCTATTTCCTGCGAGGATTTCTAAAAGAGAGTCCACAACTGAATCTGCAAAAAATAGTGGCTCTGAATGCAAGCATTTGGCAAGAAAATTAAGTGGATTTTGTGGTAATGTGTGCCTGCTTTATTACAAATTGCAGTGTGCGTGTAGCAGCTGGGATTCAGAGATGAGACTTGTGGATTGAAAATCTCATTAATTTAGTGAAAGTGTATTTTAGAAATAATGACAAAAAGAACTAACAGGCGAGTATAAACTTAAGCAAAATTATGCTTCTGTGCTGTATTTTTGAAAAAAAGTCAAATGTATTCAAACATGAGAATGTTATGCAGTCAGATTGGGCAACATTTTTGGACAAATCTTAATGCAGCTATATACCAACCTGTCAAAGGGTATTTTGTGGCCAATGCGCATAACTGTAGCTGGTATTTGACCTTGAAAACCAACATATGTGATCAGCCATGTTGTTGTCAGTGCCTACAGTGACCAGCCGTGTCAAGCCAACTCAATGTGCATATTAGTCTCCAGCCATGATGTTGTCAGTGCCTACAGTGACCAGCCGTGTCAAGCCCACTCAATGTGCATAGTAGTCTCCAGCAAGCAAAAAAGAAATTCCACTCCTTCCAAATCTGTGTGGTCACTTTTGGTCTGAATTAGCAACAACTTGGGATTGGTTTTATTTATAACAGCAAATAGTCTAAATCAAACGTTGGTCTATTGATAGACGACATGCACATTGTGCATGTAGCTTTAAACACACTTCAGCAGTTCTGCAGTGGTTTCATTGAAGTCAATTGTCAATTTCAGAGAAAGATCATGATCAAACAAAAAATAAACTTCCACGCAGCATCGTCTCCAAGATGATTTCAAAATGTAAGTTTTAACTAAATATTTGTTAGATATTGATCACAATGTGCTCTTTTTGTGGCTGGTAATTTAAGACTTCAAGAGTGACTGGAATGAAAGGTCTCCTTTAACAGTCCCATTGACAAGGTAAAATGAACACACTTCTCTGTTATTCTACAAAGTCTATCAATTACTTTCACAGTCACTCACATGTTCAGCGCTACTAATGTACGAAAAACTTGGGTGACCACTACCTAAGTGGGTTCAACTTTGAAAACAAATTATTTTTTTGTAGCAGGACTTGATTGCTTTGAGAAGGAGTTCACCCAAAGTTTGTCTTGGAAGTCTGAGTTTTCAGATACAGATCTCTGAGTCCTGGGCCAAAGTTGACCGATCGAGTGGCAGGCTCCAAGTAAACTGTTTAAATTTGGTGGTCACAATGCATACCGTACTTGATACAAAAACTTTATTTCCTATTAGTGAACCATGAGATGGATCTGGAATTGAGTTTGCGCCACAGTCAAACCAAGATTCGAAATTTGCTGGAGAGACTGGACAGGCTGAGGCGATTTGAGGTCCGTCCTGATACTCACTTGCCAGACTTGAATACTAGCAGGGATTTACAGGAATGCTTGGATAGCTACCCAGATGCCTGGGATGTGTCGGAATCAGACAGCGACGATTTCAAGAGTGCAACAGAAAGGTATTGGGAATTTGTGGTAGTAAGCCCCTGGTCGTGTATTTGGAAAATGGCTTCTTTCTCAGGACATTTATTTTTTGTGGGTGCGTATTGTGGCGATCTTTGTCTAGGCGTCGGATGCTTCATATCCAGCACCCACTGCTGCATAACTTAAACCCCTTGCAGGATGTCAATAACATTTGCCAGATGTGTTGTTATGATGGATGATAACTAGTTTCAGAGTGCTGTGACTACTGTTGTGCCCCCTAGTGGCAACTTTAGTTTTTTATGGTCGCTTTTGTATCCTCAGCATTTGTTGATGAATTGTAATTAGTTTTCTATTAAGGAGATGTCGATGCATTTCCGTATTTGGACGGATTCTGTGCCACCTAGTTGTAAATTTTATTTATTCCGTGCTTTTGGTTCACCTCTCTATCTGCTAAGCCGCTCGTAGGATCGTAAAAATTGGCAGATGTGTCCCTGACGAAAACAATATGACTGATGTTGATGGGTCCATCTGTTGTGAAGCCTCCTGATAGTAGTTTTGTTTTTTGCGTCCGCGACTGTCTCCCTAACCCTTTGAAGGAACTTTGTGAAATTTGGCTCGGGAGTTCCTATGGTGGAGATTACGGACGGCGAGGAGTTTTGGAACGATCCAACTTCCACCCCAGTAGCAATTTTGATGTTTTTTATGTTTGCCTTTGTATCTTAAGAGTTCCTTGATGATTTTTTTGTGAAATTTGGCATGGAGATGACATCACGGCCGTCTAGTGGCCATTTTCATTATTTTTGTGTCATCTGCCTTGGTATCTGCCAAATCGCGCTGAGGATCATTATGAAAATTGGCAGATAGTGTTACTACTGTCAAGAGCATGACTGACATTGATTTTTAGTCATACCCAACTACTGGGGAGCACCTAGTGACATTTTTACATCTGCAGCTGTATCTCCTACACCCATTATAGGATCTTTGTGAAATTTGACAAGTAATTCCAATGAACTTGACATCTGATAGACGAATCCTGCTGAAGCTTTGCCTTCTAGTTGCAGTTTGATTTTTTTAGGTTTGCCTCTGTATCTGTAGAGTTCCTTTGCGAAAATTGGCAGCCAACTAGTTTGGTATTAGAGAGACAACGACACTGTTCCATTTTGAGACGGGTTTGATGTATTCTGTACCATCCTCCTAACATTTTAGGATAATAATAAACAGCCTTAGAAGCATTTTGTTTGTGGTGCAGTCATGGGTGCATTTCAATGCGACATGTTGCTCTTGTTTTTAATCTTGTCATGCAAATATAAGCCCAGACATATTTTCAAAAACGCAATCGAAAATGTACCTGCAACACCAACATGGAGTGTGGACCAATATATTATGCTCTGTAGCTAAAAGATAATTTATGGTGTTAATGGAACCGTTAGTCAAGTTTTCTTTGTAGCTGATCTAATCAATCTAATGTCACGCTAAAATAAATGGTCCTGTTTTTCATTAACCCCTGTTTCTGCTTAATAATTGCAAAGTTAACACTGTTCATTTGAGGAAACCCTATAAACCATAAAGAATTTAAAAATTGTGGCTCTTAACTCAAGCTCATGAGACAATGTTTGTAAACAATTTTAATTTTGGTCATTGTCCTGTCCTACAGTACATTGATGCTAGATTTATTCCCTCCTCTCCCTCCCTGCTTCCTCTCTCTCTGTCTCCCTCCCTCCCTTCCTCCGCTCCCTCCCTTCCTCGCCTCGTCCCTCCCTCTCCCTCCATCCCTCCCTGCCTCTCCCCCTCCCTCCCTCCTCTCTCCCTCCCTCTCTACTTCCCTACCTGCCTACCTCCCCCATCTCCCTCCCCCCCTCTCCTCTGTTTCTCCTCTCACTTTCAACCTATGCTTCTCTGAATTGTTTTTTGATTTTTCTCAGTATGTAGGACACTTAATGTTGTTTTTCGAAAATTTCCAGGTATGCATTGTTGAAAAGACAACTAGTTCACCTTACTGCTCAACTGCAAGAAGAGAAAATAAAGAGTGCAAAGCGCAAGGTTGGCTTTCAGCTTCTTTTGATGCCTTGCTTGGACAAAAAATGTTGTCACTTGTCATTGTAGTTTTCATAAAAAGTTGACCAATTTCATCACTTGTGAAAATTATGTAAAGTAGTACTTGTAAATTTGTTGAAATTTTTTGGCTCCAAAATTTTAAACTTCTGTCAGGAGGAGATGTTTAAGCAAAAGCTCCATTTTTTGAAGTTAGACTACTGTATTCGCCCTAATAAGCCCCCTAGGTTTTGGGATTGGGGCACTTATTGTAGCCTAAGGCGGTTGAAACCCAGTCTCTGAAAAAGGTGAAATTGGAAGCTAGGATTCATCAAATTTACACTCTGGGATGTATTTGTAGCCTATGACAGACTTTCCACAAAATTGTGGTGCATCGCTATCAAACTTAGTTGTTAAATTACAAACATCTTTCAGAAAATTGTGGGAAATCCCAGGGCAAAAACTCACTAACTGATGCGTTGCTGCCTCGCGATCACTGATAGGGCAACTTGAATTGTTTTTTGTCAGAAACTGCATTGAAGTTCAAAAGTCATAAGTTGCATGAAGTTCAAAGGTCATAAGACTGGAACTCTGTGTCTCAGTGTTGCAAAAACATCCGGTAAAATCTCCCCAATTTATGACACAATATGGCAGACAAGTGAAATTTATGTTCTCCTTTTCTCTATAAAAGATATACAGCATCAAATTTATACATTTTGGTGTTTAAGCTTTGTCTACTATCAGAGAATGTTTTGAAAGAATTGAAAATTGAAAAAAGATCCATTTTGGCAATTGTTTGTCCAAAATTGGTGAAGTTTTGCCATACTTAGTTTTTAGTATGTGAGTGTGCAGTTCACTAAAAATTAGGAGTTGTACACGAGTTATGTTTGGATGCATTTTACTGACATCCGGGGAATTGTTACATGTCAATCCTTATGGATTAATCAAAAGTCATGAATTTCACTACAAACAAAATCCTTGTGACTTTAAAAAAATCTTAGAGATTTTTCAATAGTACATTAATTTATTTAGTAATTTGAGAAATGTTGTTTTTTACTTTTATCATACAGATTTCCCTGTTATATTTTTTTGTATTTAACAACCATCTCGTGGAGTCTCCCTGGAAATGTTTTTCTTCAAAATCTTACTAGTAACATTCATAATAGGATGATGAGTGACTTATTTTAATGTAAGTAGTCGTGGCAAACTTAACAGTCAAAACAAATTTTAAAATCATGTTTTCTCAGTGTATTATTTCCTTATGCCAAATTAAGATTTTTAATAATGATTAATTGTAATTAATTGTTTTACATTAAGATTGCCGTTGGATGTCTTTTAAACCGGATTCCTATTATCCTGAGCTGTGTTCCGTAGACTTAAGAGACTCACGAAAAAAGCCAAGTGTGGTCACATGTGATCGGTCATAATGCACTGCGAAGTCTTGCATTCAAGAGATTCTTACGTCTGCCGAACACAGCCTATGATGCACACATTTCTCACTCCAGGCTTTTGCGGGTAAACTACAGCAAGTCGAGGCATTGATGGAGACTCAGACTTGTGACCAGATGAATGCAGAGATAAAAAGAACAGAGTCCCTTGGTACAGTGCACATTATTCAATACTACTGATTTTTATGCGTTCTCATATGGGAGCATTTGCCGTCAGCTCTGTCTGGTCTTCTTGCTGTATCTGCTAAACGCTTTCTGGAGTGAAATTTGGCAAATGTTTTCCTATCAGTAGGACTATGGCTGACCACAACTTTTGGACAGATCTTAACTGTCTCTGTGGCCTCAGTGGCAATTTGTTTTGCTTTGCATCTTCACAGTTCCTTGATGGTTTTTCATGCAATTTGGTTCGACTGTGTTGGTGCCCCCTAGTGGCATTTTTTTGCATCTACAGCTACATCTCCTACATTTCTTGCTGGATCTTTGTGAATTGTTTAGCGAGTATAACCCAATGAAGTTGACAACTGAATGGATCCAACTGCTGCTGTACCGTCTATTGTCAACTTTTACATTTGCCTCTGTATCCTTGGATTATGGAGTTCCTTCAGATTTTAAACTGTGCCAAATAATTTCGTATGAGGGAGATAACAATGCTTTTCCGTTTTCACATGGGTTCAATGTTTTCTACACCATATAGTGGCCATTTTATGTATGTAAACACCCCTAGAAGCATAATTACTGTTTGCAGTGGATTAGTGCACTCATTTCAATACTTTGTGTTGGTCTTGTTAAAATGGACAAAACCCATGTCTGAAGTTTAGCAGAAATTATGACGAAAATTTCAAGAAAACAGTAACACTATTAAAATCACCTAAGAATAATTTGCAAACTTTAGGTGAAAAGTTATTCTGTTTTTAACTGACAGTGGTTTTCAAAATAAACTGGACAACATGGAAATTCTGCTCAGTTTCTTTACTCATAAATTCATCTAAACATTCATTTCTTTTCAACTATAGACCGTTTTAAATTATGACGAGTTCTGTTGAAGCCTGTCGAATTTATTTTCAAAACTCTACTGTGGATGCCGGAATGTAATTTGCTTCAAAGCTGTTTGAATCTGGTGAGAGTTACAGTATGCCTGTCGCATGACCTGATTGTATGAATCAGGATTTTTTCTCAGTTGCTGGTAGGTTCATNGACGAGTTCTGTTGAAGCCTGTCGAATTTATTTTCAAAACTCTACTGTGGATGCCGGAATGTAATTTGCTTCAAAGCCGTTTGAATCTGGTGAGAGTTACAGTATGCCTGTCGCATGACCTGATTGTATGAATCAGGATTTTTTCTCAGTTGCTGGTAGGTTCATTATTTTTCTGTGTTGTTTTTTTTTTGGGGGGGGCATGTTTATATGCATTCTATTGCAAAGCAACTGTTGCCGACAAAATGGACAAGACTAGTGTGTCATAAATGAGGCGCATTAGAAAAATTTTCTGGTTAGAAAACTATCAGGTGGAAATATTTACAATATCATTGACAAAGTGATTGCTTTGATTTGAATTTTGTAAAAACTTTTTCAGTATCAAGAGTTAGAACAGTCTTGGAGAAGCAAAGCGAGAGAGGCAACATGAATCCAACTCAGATTTGTAAGTTGTAAATATCATTTAGAGTATGATGTGAAGGAAATGTAGGACCTTAGTGACAAGTCTGTGCAAATACTAAAATATTTACAAAAAAACTGAATTTCAAGGTTATTTGGGACAATGTAAAATGTCCAATTTTTGCCAAATTTGGAATATCCTATCAGAGAAGTGGATGATTAGATCCACATGAAACTTTCAGATGCTTGGTTCAAAGTTTATGCACCATTTTACAAAATGCTATGGGAAATTGTTTTTAAAATGTTCCTTTTTTGCATGAGGGCTATTAAAAACTAGGACTTATATGATTAATGAAAAAAGTTACATAAACCGAAAATGAAACAGCATTTTTGAGATTATATCGTAGACCATTAGATATCTTCGGAAATTTTGTCGTGTTAATGATCCTGTTGTTTTGCTATGAACAATGTTCCTTTCTTTTTTCCTTAACATTTCCTAAAAAGCAAGGTCATGTGACCTTATTAGTGGCAGGTTGGTTCAAAGTCAAAAATAAAACTTTCCAGAATTTATACTGTATTGTAGATATTTCATTTGGCTGAATGTACAGTCTGATCGATAAGGTCCTACTTATCCCTAACTCGGCAAAAGTATAGTGACTGTCTAGGAGCAGAAATTTTGTAGAATTTGATTTTTGACTCTATACCAATCTGCCATTAATTAGGTTACGTGACCATGCTTTTTAGGAAAATTTAGAGAAAGGTACGTTCATAGCAAAACAACAGGATCAATAATAACATGATTCAACATAATAATAATAATAATAATAATATGATATAAACGTTAAAGATAAAATATCAAAAATGCTGTTACGGTTTTCTAAATATTTTGTTTTCGATTTCTGCAGCTCTAANTGTGAAGGAAATGTAGGACCGTATGTGAAGGAAATGTAGGACCGTATGTGAAGGAAATGTAGGACCTTAGTGACAAGTCTGTGCAAATAGTAAAATATTTAGAAAGCTGAATTTCAAGGTTATTTGGGACAATGTAAAATGTCCAATTTTTGCCAAATTTGGAATATCCTATCAGAGAAGTTTATAGTTTATGCACCATTTTACAAAATGCTATTGAGAATTGTTTTTAAAATGTTCCTTTTTTGTATGAGGGCTATTAAAAACTAGGACTTATATGATTAATGAAAAAAGTTACATAAACCGAAAATGAAACAGCATTTTTGAGATTATATCGTAGACCATTAGATATCTTTGGAAATTTTGTCATGTTAATGATCCTGTTGTTTTGCTATGAACAATGTTCCTTTCTTTTTTCCTTAACATTTCCTAAAAAGCAAGGTCATGTGACCTAATTAGTGGCAGGTGTGTTCAAAGTCAAAAATAAAACTTTCCAGAATTTATACTGTATTGTATTTCATTTGGCTGAATGTACAGTCTGATCGATAAGGTCCTACTTATCCCTAACTCGGCAAAAGTATAGTGACTGTCTAAAAGCAGAAATTTTGTAGAATTTGATTTTTGACTCTATACCAATCTGCCATTAATTAGGTTACGTGACCATGCTTTTTAGGAAAATTTAGCAAAAAAGAAAGGTACATTCATAGCAAAACAACAGGATCAATAATAACATGATCCAACATAATAATATGATGTAAACGTTAAAGATAAAATATCAAAAATGCTGTTACGGTTTTCTAAATATTTTGTTTTCGATTTCTGCAGCTCTAAAATTTTTTCTTGACTCGTATTTTTAATAGCCCCTTGTGAAACAGTAGAACATTTCTATAACAATTACGAACAGCATTTTCTGGAGCAGTGTCTTAGTTTTATGCGAATCCCATCAACCATTTCTGAGATATATTCCTACATAATCTTTTTTAAAATGTAACTCACCAAACATAAATTTGAAGTTTGTGTCAGTGGGAAAAGTTGTCCTGTGATAAAAATTGTTTTCACCTAGAACCACATTCTGTAATTGAAAATTTGCTTCTGCATTTACCAAATCAATCCAGCTAGGGTCTTAGATAAAGTTCTACTTATAAGTCAGTTATTTAGCGTCATTCTTGTGATCTGTGGAATAATTTAAAATTTTGTTCCTTTCTAAGTATAAAGTCAAATATAGTGAAAGAGGAAAACAGTAGGTGCATTTACTTTTCTAAATCCAAAGTACAAGCAAGGTGCGAACATGATCTAGTCATCGTTGCATTTTGAGCTGTTTTGAAATATGAAAATGTTCTGTTGCAGTGGCTCATCATTCGAGGTCCTTACCTCAACCAGCAACTCACCAAGAGATAATTCACAAGTTGTTTTCAACTACCTGAAGACTGGCAAACAATAAGTTATTTTCTGGTGCCACTACTTTTTGAAATACACGCGTCATTGGAAAATGATAGGACTGCTTGATGGAAAATGTACAGCGCCACCTACATTTCACTGGTGATATGGATGGATAATTAAAGTGGCATTTAATTGCTCAATACCCCTGCCGTCAATTACCAAGTCAGGTGCTGTTGTGCAAAGAGTTAATAAATTGGTCTTGCAAAAAAGCAAACTTTGCCAAGTGTCTGTGGATGAAATAAGTGCCATCTTCGTCAGCTCACCCCATATAACAGAGTTTTGAGATTTGATAAGTGGAAGTTGCTTTCCTGCTTTCAGAGTTCTCGGCGGTGTGTTAGCTATTGTCAAACGTTGTGGAATGCAGGTTGGTTCTGCTACGAATACCTTATTTTATGTAATATATATTAAAAACTGATGGAGTTGTTTTCTTTTTGTCTTACAGGGTATGTTGTATATACAAACAATGTCACCAAGTATAAGTAAAAAGGCTAAATGTAGTAAATGTATTGTGACAAGAGGTAAAAAGAGACTTGTTTTTAACTGCAACAATGAAATGAGGGGAAGTGTGACAGAGTATGTTTATTACATCCATAAACAAAACTAGAGTAAAATTACATTCTATATAAACATGATGTTAAGTTACATTTCTTTACAATCACAGATCACTGAAACACTCCGTTTCTCTACACAATAAACCAGAAACGACTCTTCAGAATCAACAAAACAGCATCCAGATTTAACAGGAAGACCGGTAAGGGGGCATTGGCACGCATTGGTGATGTTAAGTGAAACAGGCCAACACTTTGGTCCTCGAGGGGAAATGCAAAACTCAACTTTAAAAAAAAGCTAACAAATATTCCCGCCACATTCAGTCTAGGCCCATGTAGTGCTGGCTTTTACATACGGCCTCTAGCAACATGTCTAGTTTTTTTGAGAGCTTCTGCTCCAGTTTGTCTACTTTTTCATCAACCGCACTCATAATACGCTTCTCCATTGCACTTAGTTCCTTTGCTGTAGACGTTTGTAACTCCTCCACAGCTTTTGTGCTGCTGGTCTCGCCTACATCTGCTGGCAAGCTGAAAGCACATTTAAAGGGCCATGCACTTTTTAAACCAAAATTTAAAAATGACATCAATAAAATGGAAACATTGCATAAATTACAGTGTGTGAACTGGAATGCCAATCCAATGTGGTGGCTATTTTGCTGTGGCATCGCCTGTTATTCAAACATTAAGTTTGAAAATTCCATAGTTTCACTGTGCACATGAAAATAAATATTTGATTAGAGAGCACTCACATATCACATCATCACTCCAGGGGGGACGAGGTTTGGAAAGATGATGAGGGAGGGGGTTGCACTCATGGTGATGTCATTGTGTGGTTTATTAGAATATCTCCATCACGGTACATGTCGTTGGGAAACTGGTTCACCTTCTAGTACAATTGACCAATTCCAAAACCATGACCCACTGTTTCATGCTTCCAAGACTTGATATTTCATTAGGCTTACTTTATAAGCAAGTACCCAAACTACAGACCCACTCCATCACTGCCTAAACAGGCGGGGTTTGGCTGTGATAACGTAATTAGAAGATGGAAGGGGGGTTATATCAGGATGATGGGTGGTGACAGAGGGGATAAAAAGTGACAAACTTAGGATGAGGCAATAAGTGAACGCTCCCTTAAAACTAGATTGATTTGTGGTCAAATTAATTTTAATGTGAAGATTTTAATTGAATAGAAACGGAGCATCTTTAAAGTGAGACTGCACAGTCAGACTTGAATTCCTGAAAACCAGCACGTTTAAAATATGATGCAACAAGTTCAACATGGCTTAAGGCTCCAAAAATACCACCTTTCAATTCCAAAGATGTTCCATGCTACAGACTTGACAAGCTAAAGCGAACTTGTCTGGTTTAGGAATAATTCTACTGACGTACGAAAAAACAAAGCAAGCCAAGACAGCCCAATGAAATACATGCACGTCTCATAATGATAGTCAAGGATGGACACGCCAAATCACTTTACAACTAAGGCAATAATTGGAGGTTTTTTATCAGCTGTCCCGTGATTTAGACCACTAACAACAATGACATAGGTTTGTAATTGTTCCTAGTCAAAGAAGAGGTTTGTCATTGCCCAAGACCAGGCTCAGCCTGTCACGGCAGGTCATTATCATAGGCACTGAGTTTGGAATTAAATAATGAACTGTCTGGTTTTTCCAAGCTCAAAAACAATTTCATCTGAATTGGGAATAGATTTGAAATCAGTTTTATGGCAGTAACTGGTTTAAATCAAATGTTAATTACTTTTAAGGAATGCAGATTTATAGTTGCTTTCACAAATCAGTGACAAACCTTGAGGCAGCTAATTTTTTTAACAAGGTGAGACACTGGAACCCATGTTACCACAGCGACACCCGACTCGACAACAAAAACTGCGAAATACNCTTTAATCTCTCTGATAAAATCATCTGTTTCCTTTTAAACGAAACTTAAGTCTTGAAATTAGTCCGGGGAAGGAGGCCAAAAACGGCGGTTTAGCTAGTTGTCCCTTCCTGGTTATCTCTTCCTGATATTATGTGATTATTGCGTGCTCTTTTTGTGTCCATCCTGCACAAAACACTAAAAACGAACACCATGAAAAGCTGGTTTATTTGAGAGAGACCACATTATGTGCAGTACACATAGTACCTGGATAGTTGGTCACAGACAGGCTGGTGCGTGGCTCCCTCAACTGGTTGATCCTGTTGTAGCTTCTGCTGGCCTAGCCGAGTGCACAAGTCCTGAAGCTTCAAGTACATCAGCTGTTCCTCACCAGAGGTCACTTGTGGTATACCCAACACTATAAAACAAGTTGGCACCTCGGGTATGGGAATACTGATGCTATTCATAGTAACTTTAACAAGCATTCCACCTTTTAAGTACACTAAAAATTCTACAAAATTTGCATTTTTTCTACTTCTTGATGTTAAATTACATTGTTTCAAGTCTTTGAAATTTTACCAAATCCTGTTTGGTGATGGCTGTGCTATACAAACCAAACTTTTCTTACAAATTATTTTTGAGACATATGACACTGCCACATTCCACAGCCTGTTGAACTGAATGTTTCCATTTGAGTTCCTTTAAGACACTGTTCAGTACACGAATCACATGATAAAAATAATTTATTATGGTTGCTTGAAAGAAAAGCATAGTTTCGTTAGCCAGACAGGACAACACTCATGACATATGACATGCCATTAAATTCGAGCCTCAATTTTTCGAAAAAGAAAGTTCTACCACAGGCTTGCTTTCAGGGCCACACTTTTTAATATACTTTCTACATTATGTAGGGTTCCCAAAATAAACCGTGTCGGAGTGTGACAAACCCACAACAAGAATTGATAAGAAACTAGAAATCATTTATTTCAGGACATTTTTGCTTATCTACAAAATAAACTAGGAATTTCTAGGTTGCTGGAAAAATCCTCCACCAGGCAGCACTAGTTAATTCCACACTCCCCCCCCCCATTGGCAAAATAAATGGCTATACCTCCAACATTTTGTAGAAATAATTTTAACTTAAAGGGCAAATCATATGAGGGTGATTTTGGGGACTGGTGAGGGTAATTTCATTTCAAAACATTTTCAGAGGGTAATGAGGCCAGTACTGAGCCCCAAACCATCGAGGGCCCTGACTATCAACTCTCTTCATAACAAATATGTCCTCATTCCATACCAATGTTGCAAGCACATTGTCGTTAATTATAATCCCACTATTTCTAAAGTACACACAAGCACACCCACACTTTTACTTATAAGCAAGAAAGGTAAAACTATTGCACTGTTCGAACACACGCCTCGGGGCTCATTATCAGAAATTTCAGGCATTCTTGCACATCACCAAACGCTGCATTCATTGATTCATTCATAACTCACCTGACATAACTGAGTTCAACATTCCGGCCATCTGGAGGCCCGACGCACTGTTTCCACCAGCCGCCTGAGTGCCAGAGCATTCTGTCGTCATGGCAGCCAATCCAGCAGTCATATTGTTACATTGCGCCTGTTTCTAAAATGCAAATTTACACATTCGTGTATTTCTAAAACAATATATGCATGAAATGCATGGTTTCAAAAAGCTGTAAAATAAATACCCATTTACCTGACACTGGCTTAAAAACAACTTAATGCTGCACGGCAAGACACAACTTCAAATACTTGTATAGAATGCACCACTAAACTAAACTTTTATCAACAGGCAGATGACACAATGACACAATTTTCAAAGTGGCTTAGCTTTGATTTTTGGTGTTACATCTTTAATCCTTATCCTGCGCTAGGCGAGGTCAGCCGACAAGCCAATTATCTTATTGAAATGCGTCGGGTGTACTCAATCGCCTATAATAAGCTGCAGCTAGACTACGCAAGGAGGGTGAACTCACCCCAGGACACTGGTGTTTTTCATTCAGAAATTGTATGCTGTTTATATATGTGTGCGCATTCCACAGTTCATAGTTTCCTGTACATTTTTCTGATTTACAACATATGGCTGTGGTGAGTTGTTATCGAGATATTTGAAAGTTTACGCAAGTTTTATCTTGGCTGGTGCCAAACGTGGCAAGAAGACTGTTGACCAGTTTCTTGAGGAAGTGTTCGTGGACTTAGATAGTGAAAACGAGCTGGAATTGGCACTCGAAAGTGACGTTGACAGTGACTGCGAAACTAATACAACAGTCACAAGTAATACAGATTCTATCAATTCGAATCTCAGTGCAATTTTGGAGGAGTTACCGGTCCCTGAAGCTGAACTTAGTGTCCTACAATGATGCTTGGCTCACGCCCTTCAGGCATAATACAGAGCCTCTGAAACATGATGGAACTCATTCAGAACTACATATTTTTGTGACTTTTTCACAGAATAGCTTTGTGTCCCCACCCATGTTTCCAGTTTTTGCACATCAAGGTGAACTTCAAAACAGACTTTAGCAAGCGAATGTACCAGTCATAAATTTTGTTATAGTGCAAAGTTGAGGTATGTTATACACTGTACATTCTTGTTTGTAGATGTGATGTTACAGACAATAAATCTGCTTTATTAAACATGCAAGTCCCATGAATTCCCTTTTAAAAATGCTTATTGCAGTTTGTGAGTGTCAGCTATAATGTTCTCATATGTGAAAACAGATAAAAACAAAGGCTGTTCAGTTTGAAAGTTTATAGAATTATTTACACCAAGGCTATAGATATATGGTGAAAATCTCCATTAAATTCTGAACAACTTTTGTGCAGACTACATTTATGTGAAGTAGGCATTACCCCTTCAAATTTCCAATTTAAAAATGTTAGGTCATTAATATGAGTGACCTTCATAACAGCCCAATGCACAACAGCAGTGGTGACCTACTTAGCACACAGGGAAAGTTGTCTGAATAGAGGCTTAGCAGGACAAGGGTCAACATTTACCATTGAATCAATAACAAATGTCAAAGTTACTCTACATACCTTGTTTAAAAGGTCAACCAGGATAAGTCAACAAACCCTGACACATGCTTTTTGAATCCCAAATCTGATCATTTCATGGCCAAGATGAAAGAGACCAGAACTGGACATAAAAAACATGACCAGCTTTAAAGCTGTTCTACATCACTTGGCCAATTCTTGGTGGCAAGACACTGAATTGTGAATGTAATAATTAAACTTGCCACTACAAAATTGGTCTCAAATTGTACCATGCTCGGATCAGAAGTGATTTCGGACTTTGAATAGACAAATCGTTGGTGAAGATTCAACTCAATATTGGAGCTGATGGGTTAGCCTTTTCATGGCCAAAAGCAGTATGGTTGGCAACAGGCCCTGTGTCTCTAACTTACATGTACTGTTTCAGCCAGCTCCAAAGCCTTCCTCAGGCCGTCTGCACTCTGTGATCCCTCCAGGCCCATGTCTCTCATCATCTCATTAACTTTATCCATCTGTACAGTTGACATGCTGGCAGGCATCATTGAAGCTGGGTCCACTTTGACATCTAATTGCATGCCATGAATATCAAAACGTGTCTTGTCAGTCAATGAAACAAACTGCAATGAACAAGACTTTATCAATTTATTCTTTGCGTAACTAAATGCCCATACATTTGCATGTACGACTAAATGCAAAATTGTTCAATAGACAGTAAAAAAGACGTGCTCCAATATTTGAAGAACGGCAAGTGGCGACTAACCACCCAGCAAAGCGCACAGAGCCGTCCCCCAGAAATCCAGGCTTCGCCCTGCCAACAACATAATGGCAAACTAGCTGTGCTGAAGGGACATACAGGTAACAGTGACACACAGGTAACACTGACATCTACAGAATCACCTAGTACAGTTTTACATTTAGATCTAATACCCACCTTTAACTGTAAGTGCTGAAAATGAGATCTGCTGCTCCATCTTGTAGAATACAGCCCATTTCCACAGCTCTCTCCAGTCTGTGTGCACAGGTACCCTTGAGCATTGCTGGACACTTCAACACGTCGTGCACTGGTAATTATGTGGAAACCTTAAAAATAACAGGAAGGATAACATTTATTGTGCACTGCACCAGTCAAAGAAACATAAAATTTTGACATAAAGTTATGTAGGACCAGACCCTAGAAAAATGTCCAAATTTGGCAAACTTCAGAACATCATATCTCAGAAACGGATAATCGGATTCTCATGAAACTATCAGATACTATACTTTATACACTGTTCTACAAAATGCTGCTAGGAATTGTTTTTAAGATGTTCCACATTTGAATGGGGGGGCTATCAAAAACTAGCACTTATGTGATTTGTGTAAAAATTAAGTTACATAAAGCCGAAAATGAATTGTCTTTATTAAATGGCTCCACTTGGCTTGAGGAGCTATCAAAAATGGGACTTAATTTCATGAAAAACAAATTACAGTTGCATAAAACAAACATGAAATGATAAATTTAACAAACTGATAGAGCATTTGTCTTGAATATTTATATCACACAAAATTTGACCATTTTATTGATCCTGTTGTTTTACTACGAATGCACCTTTCACTTTAGCTATAACAAGGTTATGTTACCCGACTAGCGGCAGGATTTATACTTTCAGAAAATAATACTCTGCTCTGTTAAATTCTATAGTTTTGTAGATATTTGGGTTAAATGTACACACTTGTTAACATGGTCCTATACAATAAGTAGTTAGTAATCAAGGTTTTCTGACATAACGTTACTGTGAAAAAATAAGTTCAAGTGTTTGTCACTTGAAACTCTATTCAAACATAAACCGCTTACAAATAAAAGTAGCAGGCTATACCTTCAGCAGCTCCACACAATGGGGTTTTACAGAAAATTGTGTAAATTGAAGATTTTAAAATGCCACTGACCTGTCAACGTCTGTGCATTGCATAGAATCTTAACATTCAATGTACACGGTGTCGTCTCATCTGTGGGGGGCAATAATGATATCACAGGTTGATCCGACCATTGCTCAATCAGATTCCTGAAACAGTACTTTATTTTTAACAAAGATTTTAACACCGATTAATGTTCTGAAAAATGACTTAGTTTAATGCCATGAATTGTTATAAGCTGTTTTGAAAGTTGTTCCGTATTTACCCAATGTTTCTTAATTACTTAATTTAATCTAAACTCTATTGCTATTATGTACATAAACAAAGACATAGTTGCATCATCTACAAGTGTTTAAAACACCAAGACTTCAAAGAAATGCAAGGAAAGAATACAGTTACAACGTAATACACATTAATTGCCATTACACAAAATCTCCTCTTCAGTTTCAACTCTAAATAACAGCAGTTTTCAAATCAAGACTATATCCAGATATCAAACTAGTCCAATGTTAAGCGCTCCCACAGTCTTTTGTCCATTATCACAACTTGCAGGCTAATTATCTACTGTTACTAAAACAGAACGGAACTACCCTAATCAATTGACGCTTAATATTTCAGGAGAAATTGCATGCTAGAAGCAAATCAGTTTTAGTCCACAATTAGCCAGTGTGTCACGTTTTCCCCGTGGATGGTTGGGCGCAAATTATCACTGACCAGTGCTAATAGTTTTCATTGCAATACAAGACTGCAGGTTCATCGGAATTAACCATTTAATTCATCTCAATGAAATGATAACATGTACGTATACACAAACTTACTCAAACAAAACGTCATATGTAATGCCTGTACTACACTCCAGCCAGTGCTGCAAAGCCTTGACTTGCGATGAACACTTCAGTGACTTTCAGGACAGTCATTAGATTTATTACTTGCTGTCTCGATAGCTGGCTCTCTATTGGCTCACCTACCAGCTGATTCTACCGCTATAACCTGACTTTGTAAGTACAGGAGTCTAGAAAGTTTCAGGCTATGGTTCTATTTCAGTCACAAAATACAATATGACTGGAACCTATGAGAATGTTCTAAGTATTCTGTTGTAAACAAATTACATAATTGCTGACCTGACCTAACTGGGTCGGGTCAATCAAGTGCTAATTGGTAGTAAAGAAATGGAACAGGGAAATAACCAGTGACTCTCTAGTCCTGACAGCGTTTTATTGCCATCAAGTCAGCACTAAGTGGGAATTGCTCGATCCACACAAAAACACCTTGGGTGTTTTTGATAAAAAGGCTTCTTGACAACAGTGGCTTGCCGTCGATTCCTGTTTTCTGTCCAGCCCAGGGGAGTCAACAGCATGTGGAAGGAATAGGGGAAGGGTAATTTGGTTATTGTAAACAGAGGGATCATAGGGGATCTTTTTCTGCGACGAAATGCAAGGCTCAAGTCCAAAATCGGAAAAAACTGTGGAGGCCAAAGAAAATGGGAAGCAAACCCACGTCTTGGCCGATGACACATGCACACATTTGCAAGCAGCTTACTTCCATCATGTTACTTCGCCTAACATCATTTCAACCAGAACTACATTACGGATGCACTGAAATACAAGGACAGAAGTAGAAGTCTTGTTATTGTGCCAGGCAGGTCGACTTCTATGCACATACATCGCCGTATACACCACAGGTGATATTATACCCCCATAAAAAGTTTCTCATATCAAAATACAGCCAATAACATCAAACGAAACACCCCTATATACACAGCATGATATAATTAACATATACAATGACTCTGGAGTCAATTAAGTCAACCTAATTTGAACATATCCATGAAAATCTGTCGCGGTTCACTCGCACTTCCTTCACCAGGTGCCATTTTCAGGAAGTTACGGGAATTCCCGCCTGTTGACGAACAAAAAGTCCAAGGGACACAAATTTTACATGCTACTCATACGCCGGGTCATGCGCTTCGCTCAGTCGCGCTTGTTGTTNAGCACTAAGTGGGAATTGCTCGATCCACACAAAAGCACCTTCGATGGGTGTTTTTGATAAAAAGGCTTCTTGACAACAGTGGCTCGCCGTCGATTCCTATTTTCTGTCCAGCCCAGGAAAGTCAACAGCATGTGGAAGGAATAGGGGAAGGGATTTTTGGTTCTTGTAAACAGAGGGAGGGATCCTAGGGGATCTTTTTCTGCGACGAAATTCAAGGCTCAAGTCCAAAATCGGAAAAAACTGCGGAGGCCAAAGAAAATGGGAAGCAAACCCACGTCTTGGCCGATGACACATGCACGCATTTGCAAGCAGCTTACTTCCATCATGTTACTTCGCCTAACATCATTTCAACCAGAACTACATTACGGATGCACTGAAATACAAGGACAGAAGTAGAAGTCTTGTTATTGTGCCAGGCAGGTCAACTTCTAGGCAAATACATCGCCGTGTACACCACAGGTGATATTATACCTCCATAAAAAGTTTCTCATTTCAAAATACAGCCAATAACATCAAATGAAACACGCCTATATACACAGCATGATATAATTAACATATACCATGACTCTGGAGTCAATTAAGTCAACCTAATTTGAACATATCCATGAAAATCTGTCGCGGTTCACTCGCACTTCCTTCACCAGGTGCCATTTTCAGGAAGTTAAGCGAAATCCCGCCTGTTGACGAACAAAAAGTCCAAGGGACACAAATTTCACATGCTACTCAAATGCCAGGTCATGTGCTTCGCTCAGTCGCGCTTGTTGTTACCTTCGTGTGATGGCACTTGAAATACTTAGTGGTTATCGAATGTGGTGAAAAAGTTAAAACAGTAACCAAAATAGGAATCCTTCGCCAGAGTGATCTTAATTACAGTAGACAAGCTTCATTGATATGTATAGAACCGATGAAGAATGAAGTGCTTTTTAAGTGATAATTTAAGTGTAAAATATATTTTTGACAAGGTGAACACCTCTTATTTGATGAGCGGATTTGACCTACCGCCCATTTAAAATACACAGGATGAAATTGGTACAGAAATTGATGGGTAGTATTGGAGCCCCTAAACAGCCAGCAGAGGGGCTACGTTTTGCATAGTCGACTTCAGGCTCTATGACAGACAGTACAACCACCTAAACTGGTCACAGTAGAGATGGCGTCTCATCCCATAAGCTCTCCATACGCTGAAAACTTTTCAGCATATTAGTAGTATGCCTCACATTGATTAGATCATCAAATTCATGTTCCTAATTTTTGCATATATAGAGGTACTGGTACACCGTAATAGTCCGCTGATGTCTTTAACTTTACTCAACTCAACAAAATACTCCAACAATCAAACTTTTTAGAACAGTCCTTCGTCGAATTGCCCAAATCAGCAACTGGCATTTTTTACATTGCTGACGCCAAGGGATATGACATAACATCCCATGGCGCAAGAAGTGTAAAGATGGCCAGCTGCCAATTTAGGCAACTGAACGAAGAACTGTTAGAAGAAAAAATTTGATTGCGGGAGTATTTGTCCAAGCTGAAAAGCATTAAAGACTTTAACTGCCTCTTAAGTTACCCTTTTATGCACAAAAGATATTTATAACAACGTGGTCAGTTGAGGTACTGTATATTACCAAAGCAGATTCTCAAATCAGGAGAATTTCACTGTATCGACAGAATTTCACGATCAAGAGAATTTCGACTAGCAAGTTAAGATGCATAAATCTCCAAATCGGGGGAATTTGCTTGCATTTGCTTGAAAATTAATTTTTGATATTCCCAGTAAAATTGATTTGGTCAATGCCAATGGTGAATTTTGTTTCTAAAGGACAATCATCTCAAGTCAGTTCAGGGAGGTTTGTTGTTACTTGGTTTGGTTGTACAGTGTTGCTTATTATTTATTATGGTCTGTTATTTATAGTCAGTACTATCAGGTTATTGTATTTCGCAAGAACTGAAAAGTAGTTATCAGTATCTCAAACTAAATCGACCTGATCAATTTTTAATTCCTGCGCCCCATGGTCAATCCTGGTAATTTTTCTCACTCTTCAAGTTCAATGTATCGGTCAGCCAAGTCATTATAACGGAGTTCACACTGCCACTGGACACTTACGAAACATAATTTTCATCGGATAAATTGTATGAGATACAATCAGAAAACCGGCCGTTCCCTTCTAGCTTCCACGTTGACTGAATGGAGCAGTATTCCACGCCAGTCATGTCAAGTGTCAGTGAGCATCTTCCCTGAAATTCGAAATTCAGTTTTTACATAAACCAACTTTTCACCTTTACAACAAAAGACCAAACTTTGAGCTTATCGCCACCTACTGTCGGGCAGTGGTACCACAGTAAACTTGATTTTTTCCTTATCTAATCACTAAGATATGCGCGATGAAACTTCATTGTTGAGTAAAACTTTGTGACACTTGATACATATTTAAATAATTCCCCCACATATGTTCGATAGCGGATTTAGCATTCTGGTGAGCTTTTACATAACAAAACATATCTGCTCAGGCAATATTTAACCGGGACTGTTTCAATGATGGTTCTGATAAACCATCAAAAATTATCAATCGTAATCATTGTTATTGCCATTGTCATTGTCTCAGGGTCAGACATCACTGCACATTGGACAGGTCCGCAAGTGCTCAGTCCTTCTCTACAGCAGCCAAGAAAGAGTCACACTGCTGATGGTAGGCCTACTATACTTTCTCCACGTAAGGTGGTTCTGATGCCGCTTCCTCTGGCAACATGAAGCTCAGTCAGTCTTTCCAGGGGGGTGCTTTCTGAGGGGAGATGTCGGACGTCTGTCGCCAGTTGCAGTGGTTGGGAATTCACGTATGCGAAGTAGATCGATCAATTTCCTAAGTTCCAATTTAAAAAGGCATTGAAGTGTATTTCGAGTTATAATTCGAATCTCTAGTTTTCACTAGAGCTTTTACATGTAGGTAAAATATAGGGGTCATCAAGCCCGAACTTGACAAGAGAAACTCATTTGCGTAAACTATAATGTACTAGAGCATAGAATAATGAACACTTATCTCCAGTCGAGTCCTTATTAAAGTAGGACAAAAAATATCTTCAATAATTTTGAGTTCAATTTCGAGTACAAAGGTAAGACCCTGGGGCCCAGATTTTCTCGGTTGACAAGTTTTGTCAAACACGACGTTGTAATTACTTTTAATGCCCTCAATTCACTACTTCCACACTTTGGTGGCGCTACAAATTGTTGTGCATAGGACACAATGCCTCGTTCAATTTTATAAATGCAAAAGTGAAAGCTCCCACGAGGTTTTTGATTAGTGCACTTAGTTGTTGCCTGTATCGTGTGTTATCGCCAATGACCTATTTTTTATGTTATTGGTTACCGCTATTGCCGTTATCGGTATTCAGGTAACTTACAAGCCTACTGTATTGATCAAGCTATTTATAACCTAATTTCCGAGAAAATTAAATTCTACAAAACGGTAGTTGCGTTAGTCAAACAGGAATACATGTACTGCCCGTATGTTTCGATTTCTCAGTGAATTACTGCGACGGCATGCAGAAGACGACAGCAGAATCGGGGAAACTGCTCATAGACAATCAAAAGAATTTTTCAAGTTCCAAAGTTGACAATTCGCGTATGAAAAATTCTAACTTCGCTATTTATGGACTCCTTTACATTGTAATGGTTGCCAGTGTTGTGTTTAACGGCGTAATGTATGCTCAGATGGAAAACTTCAAGGTCGTTTTGCATTCGCTTCAAACTGCCGGCGTCAACCATCAAAATGCTCCAGAGCCGCTACCAGCTGTGAGGGATTCGCAAATCTGCGTGCCGTGTAGTTTTCTTGTTTACAATTCATCCGGGGAAAAAGATGGATTGCAAAACTTACCAGTGGAAAAGAAGGCGCAGGAAAACTGTTGCGTAGATGCAACAGACGGGCAAGTCGTGGGGGAACTTATACGCAAGGTAAGTAGAAAGACACCTGTTCAGGTAGCAGTTTTGGAGGTTTAAAAGAAATGTTCGAATCCTTTACAGACAGCCTGCATCGAGTCGGGTAGACAGGAATACATGAAGAGAGAAAGATAGAATTTATGTCGCTGTTATTAGTACATGTCAGAAGAAAAGTAAAGAAGTCACGGTGTAAAAGAAGATAATTGAACGAAGCCATGACGTAAAAATTCTACACACAGGCTGTGTAAACAACACTTTTGACGTTAATAGCTAAGTAAGGTTGACACAAAGAGGGATGAAAGTTATGAACTGTTTATATTTTAGTGCCGTTCTTTCAACTGAAGAAACTTATGTTGTGTTCTAAATTGGAGAATGTGAAGGGAAAAGTATCTTTAAAACATCCGCTAACTGCTGGCGCATATTAGAGGGTGACTGTACGAAGCTTCGCGTACATTTAAATATCCATAGGATACCTGTTTGAAATACAGATTGTGAACATTAGACTTGGACAAATCAAAAGTAAGTTTGTTTCGCGTCGCACCACCATCAATGTTTGTCTACTCACCACATTTTTTGCAATCTGACAAAAGAATTTTCAGTTGTAAAAGCGATATAATTTTACAACAAAAATGAGCACGGTACGGCAAGGAAAAGCAGGAAATACTTTACCTATTCTGCCGACCTCATAACAATGACGTAGAGCGAGGGAAAACATAAACTATCCAAAGTTCTTCCCCGTGTACAGTTCCTGTATGCAATTGTCACTTTTCTATTGCTTTAGGGTGTTGAGGGACAGTTGCAAAGAGAAAAGACCAAAGGTACGTCCTCCATGGTATTTTGCTATGACATGTTGTGCACGAAGTATTTGCATAAGCTTTCGACATTTTTCGGTGTTGCCATATTCATATGGGACTGGGATGGGGTTGTGGCTTAAGACATCGTACTTGGCCTATGAGGCTTTGGCAAATATCAAGAAGATGAGTGTGTTTTTCTCACAATCCAAATGTAGAGTTCTCACGGTTCTTGATGAATATTTGCACGGAGAATTACGAAAATACCAAGCATTCAGGTCTACCTGCTATACAACAATTAACTGTAGGTTTATTGACAACCTCCAGAAACATTGAGTATTTTTATTGCCAGTGTCGAATAATGCACAAAGAGGTATGTGAGAAGTGAAAAACACAGTTTCGCAAGTCGAACAATATTTTGAATGATAACGCATAGTGCTTTGAAATACACAATGGAACGAGCAAAAGAGAGGATTTTCTCTATCGTATTTATAACTGGAACCTTCTTCTCTCTCAGAATAATCGACATTTAACAATAAATTAATACTTTTTTGAAATAAGGAACGTAGGATTATCTCCTTCTGACCCACTGCTCGAAAACGAATCGTCTGTATTGGCCGTTTCGGAAATTAGGTAAAATCGTTCCCGCTGATAGTGTGAGATCGTTACCCTTTCAAGTTTAAAGTGTTGAACTTCATAAAAGCTTAAAAAGTGCGCGATGTTGCTATTAATCAAATCTTTTGTATTTCTGACCTTATTAAAAAACCCTACTTTACACCAAGATAATCGTCAGTCCGACATTTTCAGTTTTCAGATCCAACTGCAGGGTGTCCTAAAAGTAAGGACACTCTAGTTTGAACACGCTCACTTTGTGGCGCCTGAAGGTCGCTTGGTTTCTTCTGTCTTTTCTGTGAATTCTAAATACAAATTGTGGTCACCCATAAGTGAGTTTGTCCATTTCTCCCTGTGTGCAAGAAATGACACTTATTTGATAATGGGAATAAAATAAACAAGGTTAAGTATGGAAACAAATATCTCCTTGATCACAACTGTTTCAAAACAATTATTTCACTTCAATCGAAATGCTCACCTTCTAGCTGCCACATATTAAATCGCTGTGGATCACATTTAAGTCAACGTGTTCCAACCATGTCACGTCTGTCTTAGATCATTGTAGTCTGTCAATTCGTCTGGTAAACTTGTTCACGTTGGCTGGAGCAGTCTGGTCCACCTTACATATAGCAGGTAACATTACAGTATGAAGTCGCGAGATGACAGGTCTGCCGTGGGCTCTGTTTCATGAAAAGAAACTTAAAGTTTTATGTCTACTTATTTAGCTGGCTTTAAAAAATAAAATTTTAAGCATCTTAATATTTTATAATCAGTCTCAACAGGTACCTTACTATGATAGAGCTATAGTTTTCCGTTACCTAGAAGAACGAACAGAATCGCAGCATGTCAGAAAATACTTCTGAAAATCGTCGATTTATTTCTTGTCTCCCTACAAAAAAATCGAAGGTGGCGCACAGGGAATTTCATGGAAAAATAGGTTAGACACGTGACACAACATTATTGCCTGAGCATCAGCTGGTAGTACAGTAAGGGCGAGTTATTGCTGATGACCTCGTAATTGGCCTAATTAATGTGTGGTGACGTTTTGTCCACTTAACATGATCAAGTGCTCTACATTTTGGACTCAAATGAAATTAGATGTCGTAGGGGTAAGGGACGGGAAATCCCGTGACAGATTTTCTGATACTTTTGCTCGTGTTTAATGTTTAGATTCATCAACAAATCAGGTCTGGTTACAGCTCATAATGTTTTTAAACCCTGAATCTCGCCGGTTGAGAACTCGAAATTTAAGGTAAAAGTAGTGGAAATCGGCCTTTAAGAGTTAAAACAGAGATTTGGTTATACGCTCCACACAGTTACTTATGAAAGATAATTAAATCTCAATCGACCAAAAGTGTTAAGTCTCTGAGAATAAACAAATAATTACTACTGAGATAATGGTTGTAAATTATTTCTAGACTGTAATGCGCTCATAATTTCTTGGGCCTTTCATTTTGCAATTGTGAATTGGGAGCGTCTGACCAAATTTCTGTCTCAAGTCTTTAGTCCCTTTCATGAAACAGGCCCCTGGTAGTCGAAGATGCCATTCTAGATTTTGTCCCATACCAACTGCCCTTTGACTGAACAGTGAGCTGCCGTAATCTGTTGTTGCACTATTCTGCATCGGCCAAGCACGCGGGGTGACACCGTTTTGTTGGGGAGAAACTCACTTTGGATGTGTGCACCTTTTAAGTCCACAGAACGGTCACCTTGATAGATATTTCTAAAACGTTTGAGAATTAATGTGCGATATCAATACTAATCGTCACCCGTGCCACTTAGTGAGAATCCATGCCCTGATTTCGATATGACATCTAAATAAGACTGCTATTACTTTTAAGATACCCTGAACTGAAGTCTGGTTCATCTTTTGATGCATTCATGGATAGTGAAAGTGAATTTACTATGCTGTGGAGTTTTTAGATCATTTTCAGTATTATATGAGTTTGCGAAATTCGGGATTATTAAATGTCTACCCACAACACAAATGACCAAGTTTGGCTACAGATTCATCAACTGACGCGTTAACCTTTCTCTCATCTGCATAACAAGTCGTGTATTTTAGCCTCTGACTTCTTTGGCGTTTACACTCATTAAATAGCAACGCTATGTTTAACATTATGTTGCATTATTAGATCGTATTTGAATATAAGAATATTTCTAACACATTTAGTGAGGTTTTTGACGAAGAAAAAAATTCTAATTCATAATTTATGACAAACTGATCAAGGCAGAAAAGCGACGCGCTCATGGTGGGGATCTTGCGAATTTGGTGATATGAAATAATGAAAACGACTGCGAAACCAAGGTGGCGTTCAATATTTCGATTGTAATCGACTGTCGTCATCAGTGTCAATATCATTCGGAACACCTCGGGTATTTTCGTTGTCTCATCCCTCGGAGGTGTTTCATATCTGCTCGTGTGGACAATGCCGTCGAATGCACGGTGATACTCCTATGATAGTAGACTTAGTAACAGGATCAAACAATAGTAAACAGTAAATCACGAGGTAGATCGACTAATCATTGAGAATGATTGTCGCGTACGACTTTTTAGACCTGATAGGCTAAAATCATGATTTTAGCTGTTTCTTGACCAAATCCCTCAGCGGTAATGATTGAAATTCACACATGTGCATATGAATCACCCCCGAGGAACAATTTGAGGTTACGAACTTACTCGCTCGGTGTTCCGGATTCGACAGTGATATATATAATATGTAATATCCGAAGCACCTCACGTATTTTCGTAGCCTCAAATTTCCACTTGGAGCCGGGTGAACGTTATTTACGCCAGTGCAAACTTGAGTAGTAGGGTAATTCACGTGACTTTCAAATTGGGGAGTGATGGACCGTAAGACTGAAGTTGCATGCTAAGGTAACGTTCACTTCCATGGGGGACATTTGAGGCTACGGAAATACCCGAGGTGTTCCAAATGGACCAATGCACAAGTTGTACAACGCTGAAATAAATAGCACTCAGCAGAAGATAATATTGTTCTGATGGCATTGAGAGTGATTTGTATGCTTTCGTCATTGTTTGATCTTGAGGATAATGGTAGAGCGCAATTAAAACCTCAATTTGTCTTCAAGGTTGTATTTTCACTCTTCTTATTATTCAAAATACAGAGAATATGCCTAAATGACGATTGGTGTTAAATACGAGCATTGAGATTGTTGGCGTCTTACAGGCGAATTTGGAGCGGTGAAACACGAAATTATTCACCAAAAGGACGGCAAGAATTTCACATCATGGGACAACAAGCCCGTCGCACACCTTTTAGGCTGCGTTCGTGAACAGGCACATGTCGGTAATGTTCTAGTTTTGAGTGGCACCTCCATACTTCTATGTGTAGTGTACGGTGAAGCTTCATCACGTTCGAACAAAATTAACAGTGATCACATAGAAATTTCATTTTTCGTGACTTACCCACTTCCTGAAATCGGCTAATTCTCAAAGAGTGTCTCCACAGAACTAAATACTCCCTACAAAGCTCAATAAGGAAAGGAGGAACAAGACCACGGCAACATCTTATTAATTAAGGTCTCGTTATGGCATACGGTAGACGAGTGAAATTATTTATTTCGAACTGACAATATTTTGAAAGAATAGGCACTCGCAACAACGTGAAAAAAATCTTAATAGACATTTAGAATGATAATTGTTTTTGTCGAAATTGGTGAGATTTTACCGCAAACTAACAGCTGCACTAATACTAATGGACTGGTCAACTTCGCTCATCCATTGGGATATTTACCTAATTGTCTATCTAACATTTCAATCTGTATTCACCTGGACTCAGTTGCATAAAAGTTATACGCCGTATAGCAGCAATGATGTCGCATTATCACGCGTCACGTTGTTATTGCTGAACAATGTACCTGACGTCATGCAACAATCAACCAGCGGATAACTTATGAAGCTTTATGCAACTCAGCCCCGAAGATGCTTTATAGTTAATGAAAAAACGTCATGTTTTTCGCGAACGTCTTTGTTAGCGCACTTATTCAATTTTTTAATGTTTTTGTGGCAAAGACCGACATCGTGAACAGAAATAAATTCCGGACGATGCCAAAATGCTGAGAACTTCACCATGCACTGGTTGATGCAAGTCGTGTACAATGCAATCTGAGCTAAAATTTAAGAAGAATTTCTTTCCTGATAATTTGAAAATACAATATTTCACTGTTCCACCACATCGTGTTTCTCAATTGATGCCTCCAAGACGATTCAATAGAGGCAACTCCAGAACGAACAAGGACATTGAACACAAACAGTGACAACCGTTGCTGTGTCTAAAGATGTGTTAACATGTGATAGGACTAAAAATATATCAGGGAAAACTTGCAACGACAACACTTAGTAGGTGTAACAAGCTTTTGTAGTCGGGCGGTAAGGAACGGCACCCAAGACGAAACCCAAAAAGTTACAGGCAACGTTTGGAGCTGTTCCTGAAGGAATAGAGACAGATTTCTTGCCATGAGTGGCGATGAGGACGCGCAAGATGATATATTGTATTTACAGCATCGTAAGAGCTTTATGTCCAAGAAGCAGATAGTGGAGAGATCAACACAATCGAGGAACTGGGGACACCAAAATGAACACGAACCACCCTGGCAAGGTGGTGAAAACACAGACGATGGCGCAATAACACATACAAGAAGCCGGGTATAACACTGAAAGCAAAGAGAACCAGCAAACAAGAAGAGTTAGAGATCCACGGCATTAGGGAAGAGGACACAACATAGTTTCGATTGGCCAAAACGTAAACACAAAAAGTCAAGAAGGGATCAGACGGATTAGAAACCTACCTTAGAGTTGGCAAAGTAGCAATAAATAGGCAACGATTTGAATAACACGCTGGTGGTAGCTTTGAATCAACAGCTCAGTGGGTGATTGAAAACGTGTTAAACATAGGTATGGGGCGGTCCCATGCCCTATTAGATGTCAGAGAAATTAGTGATTTTCAGGAACCTAAGCCAATTGAGCAAACCGTAGCACCAACACCAAAAGCCAGTTTTTAACAGTTTACGTACTTTGACGTTCACAGAGACTCTGAAAATGTCTGAAATTAGATTTCCAAGCAGAAATAACAGTTTTAAGGAACCCATGCGTGCACACAGCCTAAATTATTGGGGTACTCGAATTTTTTGGTACGCGGAGCTTTTACGGAAAAATATCAACGAGGACTTAAAAAACGGGTCCACTAGGTTCAGGCCTACGAATTGTGCATCCGCGCCTCGACTTTGTGGACTTTTGTCTCGTTTGTTCGGACTTTTTGTTTCATTGAGGCGGACCTTTTTGCACAATACGCCAAATTGGGGGCTCGTTCGAGCTCCCCCTTGGTGCGCCCATGTAACACAAAGGCATTAACAAAAGAGCTACTTGTCCACGTAGAAGAAGGCGTAGGATGAAAAGCTGGAGATCTCCAATTAAGAGGAACGACAACTAACGCTCGACCGGACGGAAGAACAACCACTACAACTATTCGATACGACAAGCATTTAATGTAGAAGACGTAGATAAGTACTATATTCGTATCAGGGTGGATGGTTTTAACTTAGAAAGTCCATAAGCAATGTTCTTTTCCTTTAAGGAAATTGTTGGTGTTGGTGTTGTTTTAACAGAGCCGTGTGGGAGTCGAAGGAATTGCTGGTGAATGGTTGCATGATGCTTCATTTTCACGACAACGGCATTTCAAGGAAAAGTTTGGTCACTCATTTCATTATTAGATACGGTTGGATAGCAAGACATCGTTTGTCCCGGTGTCGAGTGAGCATGTTAGTAAGACCGACAGCGTGAACTCAACGATACAGCAGAGTTGGGTCACAACATGTTTCAGGTCTCGTGAAGATCGAATTTGTGGTCTGGAACTTTAGAGGCGGTATCTCAGAAGCTGAAGATAGGCACAAGGACATGGTGGCTCAGTGTGCCTTCGTAGCCAGGGAGAGAAATGCTGACAATAAAAAGAAATCAGTTATCCAGAGCAAAGAAAAGAACGCATAGACATGATTCTAACAATAAGATGTGTAGAAGAAGAGAAGAGAGGAGAGGAGCAAAATAAAAAAGGAGAAAGGCGACTTGAAAAGACTGTTGAAGCGAGACGATTGAAGCACGGGACTGTCCAGTAAGAAAGATATGGAGACTATTTTTTGTTGGGTTCTGTCTGTCTGACACGTTACCAGCTCGTGTCAATTTTAAACCATGAGGAAAAAGAAGGCGGTGTCTCAGTTGCGTTGAGCTATGAACACATTCTATCATGTACAGTTGCCTTGCCTCAAGGGAAAGATGCCTGAAGGCAAGACAAAGTTTCGAAAGCAGCAGCGAACATTTTGTATACAGATTGCAGGGACGAAAACCATCATGGCAGCAACAACAAGGAATAATTAGATGTATGCTTAAAACACACATATTGGATTGTGATAGTGGATTTGGGACATAGATCAACACATGGCGTGATGTTCCATCTAAATCCAGACAGTAGAAGGATCTGGATATGATAGAGTGCTCAGTCCCATAAGAGAGAAGAACCGAAGAAGAAAATCTGAAAAAGGTACCCGTTTCTAACAGCAGACCAAATTACCTAAATTTCCCAAGGGGCCTGTGGAGGTAGAGTTCAGAGGCTTTGCGTCAAGAAGATTGTGGAGCTTGGTGATGAATTTGTGACTCCAAATAACATCGCGTAACGAATTGCTGTCATCGAACAATTATAGTATCCGAAACAGTGTAGTCAAATATCTACCAGCAGCGCTTTGACTACTGACAATCGTCACAGAACCGAAAGTTGCGGATCCAGCTCGAGTTTAATCTTCAGGGGTTGTTTAGATTTCAGTTGTTCAACCAGTTGAATAGGATTGATAGAAACCAGACAACATCACTGTTTACAATTAAATAAGAAAAAAAGTTTCATTTTAGTAGCTTGGTTACTATTTTGTTTGTTACTGTATGAATACAAATGCAATTTGAGCTCCTTCATACGAATATAGGTGACCCGTATGAGCCTCAAGTGATACGAAGATGGTTGATTCCCGGTGACCACCGCAAGACAGTATTGAAAAATGGATTAAAGTACAGAGACGGCCGCATCATCATTTCAACCGAAGGCTTGTACTATGTCTATAGTCAGGTTTTGTTCATCGAAAGTTATGTTGCGTCTTCAAATGAACAGACAGAACAGGATAAATTCGAACATAGGTGCCACTACATACACAGGTATTTGTCAAATCAGATTAATTATTTGAAAACCTGTTCGCCTGAACATCTCATGACAACATACTTTCAGGATACAGATAACATGAGCGGCACTTTGTCTGCGTTATTCTGAAGGTTCTGTGGACCAACAACCCCATGATCTGATGAAAATGGTTTGAACTTTATCTTCTCGACTTGTAAGTCTTCGAAGGCGATGTAGTCAGTCTTGCTCCAAAGGCATCCAAAATGGAGAAATTGATTCATGGATTGAACAGATTGTTGTTGTTATATATTCAAGTAACAATGGAAATCGTTTCCGCGAATTGCCAAAAACATCACCCTCCACGAACAAAGACTCCAAAACGAAGAATATTTGGCTGAAAACCAATTTCATTCGATATTCGATAGCTAAAGGCCTTGTTCGACATATGTTCCGCATATGTAGGACGAGTCCATATTCTAACATAAATATATTTAACGAATGAAATAAGAATTTATTAAAGTGTTTGTTCCCACTGTTTACCTCGCTTTGTCAATTGCCTGCGTTGTCAGTATCATTAAACCTTCCTTTATAGCACTGAATCTCACAACTGTGAACTCAATATCCCAAAAGTACAAAAAAGTGACTGTAACTTCTGATAAACCAACGTGGGAGTCGCGCCTCGATCACGGAACCAACATATTTTCAGTCATGGCATTTTCCCAAAACTAGAATACACTTCAAAACTCAGTAAACATCATGTTGGTCACAATACTATAACGCTAAATACTCTAATTTAAACGTTTTACAAAAACCCGGTGCATAGTAGCTTTATATTCAGCCAAACGTCTGCCTTCATGACCACTCGTATAAGATGTCCTTGCCAATTGACAGGGGTAATGCTGCGCAAGGAGAGACAGATCAAATTGCCAGATTATCCACATTCCTGAAGAACAATGTGTACAGTATGTTTACAATCGTATTTTGGTAGGCGAGTGTTCCAAATCAAACATTACATCGATCGCCTAAACATTGAGCTATTTTATCATCGGTAACTGACGTGCTTTGTGGCGACATTCCTGTCACTGTGAAGAAATGCTTGCACAAATGTTCCCTTATCTTATTCACAAAAATATGCAAGCAATACACTCGGTTAGTTTACTCACTGATTTGAATCACGGATAAAGAAAAAAGAATATGCCTCTACAACCATGTGATCAGTGCAATGGGCTCACATAGGCGGCCTGCGCACGTCTGGTACAACGTGTATCGGACCGCCTGCAATTATTTTTTACCATCTCTTTTAAAGAACCATGGAACGCGAAAGCTCGTCAAAAATATCTTTTAAACTATTCCTGACGAAATTACCATCTCCCAACGTCCAGTGCTGAGTAATTCACTTTCCCCTGTGAAGAAATTTCAAGAACAAAATCACAAAATTCCCAATATTTAAAATACGTGCGAAGGAAAAACTGTGGTTACCACAGAGTTTTAATCTCCATGCGCTCACAGTCGGTTGCTTGAAGTCGCTTGAGGTCCTAGGTCACATTTTCCATATATGGGAAATGTGCTACGACTATACAGTATGTCTTGTCATACCAAATAAGGAGACGTGCTTTGTCTTGTGGGAGAAAAATCGAGAAGTGGCAAGCAGTTGACAGGGCGTTTTTTTTGAAACGTGAAGCTAAAAGATAATGTTTTTATATCAACAGAAATTAAAATTTTTACGTACAAACCCTAAAAATACCTGGTGAGAAGGATAAATTCTGTTTCAGCGGCAGAGAACCACTTTCAATTTTGTAATTTAGTCTGTTTATCACGTTCCAGGCCTCTTTAAGATATCTTTTCCGCTTAGTTTAGTTAAAAACTTGTTGAAAAAATGTCATAGCAAATTGATTTAGAAGAGACTTATTCTCGAAAAATCTTCTTTCCACGTGAAATTTTTTTCAAAATCATTTAATATCGAAGTTTATATATGATGAATTATTAAATTCTGGTGGCCGCCAAATTGAATGGCGTCATAGTGTTCTTCACTAACTTAGTTTGATATCAAAAATGTAAATAACTGAACGTTCAGGCCTACTTTCCTTCAACAACTGTTCCTAATTTCGAGATTTCTTCAACTTGGTGAAAATTATTCAGTGTTCAAAACCAGTAGATATAAATATGAAATTAAAGTTAAGCGATCTTCGTTAGACCTGTGGAATTATTCAATATGAATATTGGCCCGCCGTATAAATTAAGTTTCATCAGCGCTTTTAGTTTAGTAATAGTTATTTCAAAAAATCAGGTAACCGGAAAAAAGAGCTGAGATTAAATGAAAACATCTGTAATTTTGTCCACGATCTTTTTACGGTACTGTAAAATTCTGTAAATTCGGCTTATGTTCGAGCTTATGGCATAATTATATGTTACCACCAGTAAAATAATTCTTTTATTTGTGGGAATTTACGATACATACATCGTGAAAAGATCTCAGTTTAAAATTGTTGTATCGATTTCGTGACAACTCAACTGGAGTGCACCTTTAGAGAATAGTTTCACTTTCCAAACTGATTTGCACTACAAGAGATTAAGAAAAATAATGGTGATGAGTACGTCAAGCTCGAAACTGGGAAAATAATAAGTTTTAAGTTGTCTCAATTCTTTATGAAACTAATTTCGAAGAAGGTAATTATTTCTTATCCTACACTGTAGACGTTGTTAACAGCGCTGAATGTAGTATGTAGACCTGTAGGTACATATAGGAATGAAAATTGGCCAAAGGTTAACGCTACTGTACGAGTTACACGGCTAAAATTCAAGTTAAAGCAAGCTTTGTTATACATCGAAACGCGTCATGATGTTTGATCGGGGTATAAACAATCCCCAAAACCGCACATCCTTGCATTCTCTAACAACAATCGCGACTCGAGATTTTTTGGAGACTATGGCTGAGACTGTTGTTAGCGGATGCGAGGACAAAGGGCTTTGGGGATTATTTGAACTCGGATCAAAGACCATGGTTGTTTTCGTTGTTTAAAGTGCAAAAAGTACGGTTTAATTTGAATTTAAACGTTTTATTAACTAAACTCTGGACTAGTAATTTAGTCTATGTCGCAAACCCTGTTTCGCTTTAAACTAAAACCTCATCAGGGGTCTATTTCAAAGAAGTGACTAAACTTACGACAATAATTTGGTCGTAAGCTTCCACTTCACAAGTGCTGAATAAAGGTTCAGGCAAGTGTTTTGAGCACGTCAAAGTCTAGTAATAATGAATAGAAATTTTCTCAGTAAATAGCAGTTATGTGTATATTCTCAAAGACATTGCACTTTTGCCTAAGTGAAAATTACCCATTTTCAGGTATAGCTATGTGGAGATAAAGACCATACTTTTGTATCAAGTCAGACCCCTGTCCACAAGATGAATAATACAAATGAGGAATAATACATTTTGCGTTTATCCCCCAAGAAATTCCCATCGTTGATACAAATGATTGTTCATTGTCTCGTTGTAGAATGAAGGAAGTTTACGTACGCATTATATTTCTGTTACCCTGCAACTATGGTGATGACCAGCTACTGACTAAATTCCCAGTATCTCTCACTTCACTTTATGGATGTTACCTGAGCTGTATGTTGGCACTTGCTATCCTTTGTAAATATGATCCTGGTGATGTCTTATGAATAGACGAAACGTTGATTTAACATGATTTTTTTTATTTGTGCGGCGATCGTCCGGTTTTTTAAGCTTTATTTATCTATTTCAGATACAACATTAACGATGGCTACAACCGGGAAGACGAGCTGTTACGCGGAAAAGCAACCAAGTGTTGGTCCAAGTATAAGGAAGTCGGGGAACACACGAGTTACCTCGGTGGTGTGTTTCACTTGAGACCCGGCGATGAGCTCTTCGTCAAAGTGTCAAACATTTCCGAAGTTTCCCGACTCGCATTGTCAAATAACTTTGGCGTGTACATGCTGTGATTTTTTTGCTGAGCAGTCTCGTTTTTGATGCTGCTCTCCAATCAAGCTTTATTCTTTTTCAAAAACAAAAGCTATTCTATGTACCTATGTGTCATGTACACTAAAGCTGCATGGTTTGCGAAACACACTTTTCACACGCCATTTTAGTTAAAAATTTTGATAACAGAAATTAGGCCATTGTCTTTAATTCATTCCAGACGTACACGGATAAAATCAAACGATAAAGCAAACTGGCTTTTTGATATAGGTTCAATAAGCACTAACGAGGCAGCACTTGGGTTGAGCAGCATTACTTTTTGTGTATTAAAATATATGTATTTCACAAATTTAGTGTGCTTTCTATGGCTGCACTTCATTCATAGTCTATCAGTCAGTCTGGTCAACAGGCTAAGACATTTGATTGGTTGGAGTAGCGTTTCATAGAGCAAATTTCTTGCGAGAAAGGTGAGATCACGCAAGACCACGTCAAATCACGCGAGTGAAAGGCGAGTGTTTCGGGCATAGACATCATAATAATCGTGTGATGTCTATGGTTTCGCGATTGTATTGGATTCGTTACTAGCGTAACCTAGCTACATGGCGGCCACTGGAGTGATTATTGGCCGGGGAGGGTGGAATGTTGAATTACAGAATGAAATCATAAATTGCATGATGGAATTTGCTGTTTTCGTTCCATAAGCGAATATTTACAGTTAACGTTTTTGGCACTATGGAACGAAATCCGGGCTGCGTTTTGTAGACACGAAAAAGCAAGGTTTCGCTAGGTATCCCCGTGCATTGCGCCAGAAGCACGTGGTCACATTTGCTTTTCTCGCGAGTGTCTTAGGTCAACGGAACGTAGCTTTGGCCGGTGGAACCGACAATGCGAATCAAGTGCAGACAATGATATGTGTGTCCCATTTCATTTTCACAAAAGCGTTTCATATTTTACTTTATACATGTCTAAAATACTTCCATTGTTACCCGGAAGTCGTAGATTTTACTTTTGTACTTTTATATTGTATTTTACATTTTACTTTTAGATTGTTTTTTTTTTAATTCTCTTGATTTTTCTGTTAATGGCAAAAATAAATATAAATATAATTCCGCATTTGTTATTGAATCAGTGGAAGTTTCCCTATAATTATTACACATTGAATGACTCAGACAGGTGAGAGGATAGTGACTGGTTAAAAAATACATTTGGTGAAACACGATTGATGTTCTCTTAGGTTGACAAGGTACCAATACATGTATATCAATATGCCCAGACAAGAGGGATCAGCATACGATTCTAGTCCGAGACAAAGCACTTATTACTACTATAGTAGTGCGGACTGATTGGAGCCTGCCAAACACTGTGAGCATACATGTACGCAAAGAATAGGTATTATGTTCGCACTTTTTGTAGGCATGATGAGATTCAATCAAAGTAATTCCTCTCTGTCAGAACACAGCATGTTCTCATTGTGATGTACAGAGAAATCAAGTGCGAGGAACTGTGTAGCCAGCATGGAGGCCGCGCTCCCCGTCTTCAAACGAGCCAGTACGGATGACGATAAGCCCAGCGAAGAGGCGAGTAGGGGCAGACCTGAACACTTTGCGTAAGATGTGCACCGCGGCGCTTCAGATACGCATGCAGGGTCTGTGGAGGCCACGACGATTAGCGTAGAGACAAGTCGCCAGGTCACCAACTGAAGACCTGCTGTATGCTCCATGGCAATAAAATCGATTTCGCCGCCCAGTTAAGCAGAAACCGCCACAAAAGACCAATAAACGACACATTTCGACTGTGAATCTTTTTCAACGCCGCAACGTTTCTGAAAACGACACAAATGGCCAATAATCGGCTCATTTCTGGGCACTTGTAAATTTTCGCAAATACGTAGGACAGATCTGTAGGGGGCTGCAGCGCTCCGGCCTCAGTCAACACAGACCCCGCAGCTCGACTTGACTGCGTGGACCGCTGACTGGGGACTTTGAAACTTTTGCAACCCAACGTTTTAGTCGTGTCATAAATACGGTATCTATGCGACGGTCACCTAAGCACCTTGCAATACTCAATAACGCGCGGGTGCACTAGACAGAATAGGTGTGGGGCTAGTATTAGTGTGTTCTAATTTGCGAAGGTCATGGCGTTCACAAAAGGATTGAGTTTATAGATCAAAATTTTCATCCAATCTAACGGGCATGCCCATTGCGAACATTGAGGTCCCAGGAGCCGCTCAGTCCGCTACTTTCCACCGGTGTTGTGGTAAGTCACCAGGTAAGCGAGACCGTCTAGTTGTGGAAATCGGGCATTCCGCATGTCTCGGCATAAGAAGTAGTTCAACCAAGCAGAAATGGTTTTTGACGTCCGATTTCATAAGAAATGTGGTTGTTTTCTATACACGCAAAACATCCTCGAGAATAGATAGTGTGATTACGCGCTCCGCTTGTACTGAAATTATGTGTCTGTGGAGCACAACCCGGCGTCAACAAACAGTTATCAAGATTGGGGACTCATTTGAAATCACCCTTCCCCGTAGAATAATTTTTACTTCCAGAAGCATATTTTTCAATTAACAATTAACAAAACTGGGGATTGTAGTCCTTTCAACCCGGCCAGTAAGTTTTAATGGAGCACGCTGTTATGTTGCAAAAACTCCTAACCCATAGTTTAAGAAGTGGTAGTCCTGGAGGATTCACTACTATTGAGAAGGTGACCGCAGGCGTGTACCAAAAATTGCTGAAAAACCTCGGGCAGGTGCCAGGACTGCTAATTAATTCCCACTCCCTTTTCAATGCGGGATCAAAGATTTTTCTGTAGGAAGACGGCCAGTCCACCTTTTACGGGGCTAAGGCCAATGCAGTGGGCCTTTTGTGGGGACGAAATGCCAATGTAGGGGCTTATTGGACCCCGTGTGGGTCCCGCAAAACTTGTTGAAAAGTACCGCCTACCCCGACGCAATTTATGGTGCCTGCGCGCACCTTGTCAATATGAGTGACCCCGGGTGGTCGTGAACAACCCACTCACAGGAAAGGCAAGCCATTCCAGACGTGCAGTTTACTAGTATACGCGTGTCAGTCGTCTGCTTTATGGGCCCCCAACGGTCAGCCTAAAAGCGCGCGGCCAAAAGGTTAACTCGGGTCAGCTAGTAGATTTGTCCCATTTTATTAGAAAACGTGTCAAATCGTTAATTTGCAGTTCATCCAGCTGATTGTGGTCATCAAGCCCACCCCGTTACCCCCCCGGCGGTCTTGTGAATGAATCTCACTGCCGCCATCCTAAGTAGGCTATGTATTTGCGCGCTCCCGGTTACAAGTTTTCTCTAGTAAAAGAAAGAGTCAGTCTCACGATTTATTACTTGAAAAGAGATAACAAAGATGAAAACAACGGTAATTGTGCATTGAACTTGTAACATTTCCTGAAAATTCTTAAATAACAACAATATGATATTGTAGTTACTGAGAAATCGGTACCTGAGTTGCAGACGATGTAATATTTAGCGATTGAAAACTGAGACAGTAGTATCATATAATAAACAGTTTTGTTCCAGATGATACGTTTGAGACCCATTTCCTGCTGCAAGTCATTTATACTGCTGCCATTGTATTACTTTAAATTATTTTCGGAAAGTTTGATGATAAAACCGGCTAACTACGTCAAAAGTGGGTTGTTTTATTCCCATCCGTGTATCCCAGCGATGACTATGCATTAATAGGCAGATTGCCTTGTTTGATGTTTCATTTACGTACTTTCGATGCCATTTACTTTGCGAAGAGATCGAAAATGAGGGCCACAAAATGTTCAGTTTTCCAACGACACAAATCTACCGACAGAAGTTTTATAGATAATTTTTAACTTTGGTTAAAATTGTGTGTTATCTATTCATGATTGACGACTTGCTATCCCTACTAGTGTTTCAGGCATAATGGGTTAAAAATTCATCTGTCTGCTCCCAAATTTTTTTTGAATTATCGGCCCTAACTGTTTCTGGAACAAAACCCTTTTCACGAGTTCCCGGCTTTTTTCGAGTCCACTCTCTAAACGTGGGCATTCTCCCCGGTCGTCAACAGCAACACATACTTTTACAGTCCGGGAAACTTTCCCATGACGTCCTGTTGTTTTTACAACCCGCAGACAGGTTTTTATTCCCCGGCTATGTCATCTTGGATAATTAGAATCTTATTGTTTATAATAATAGCTATGAAAACTATACTCGTTAAACTTAGATTATTTCAATCTCGCAGATCTGGCGTGTTCCCCTTTTCTAAGGTTCGCTCACATTTCACATCATTCAGATTTTCTTGAACCACATTCTTAGCTCTAAATATTATTTATTTATATCGACTTACGTTTTAAATTGTAATGCCGTAGTGAGAGCTTTACAGCGAAGACTATTTGTAGAATGAATGTCAATGGGTTTCTGAATGCTATGTTCTGAAACTCGTTCTCGGGCCGAGTGTCGATTGTAGCGAAAACTGCCGAATCGAAAATTGTTCTCGAATAGTCGTCAGATGGGCCTAGTTTTATTCCAAACAAAAACCGACTAGAAAACATTTACAGAATTTGTTCACCATTCCTCAAATATGCCAGGTTCTGTTGTAAGCCTACGCGTGGTCTGGATTCTTTGTGAATACCTTCCTCACCGATTGAGATTGTATACACATGCTTCAATAGACGAAAGCTGGGGGCCTGTCTCACAAACTTCTCCAAGTCACAAATACATTTTAATGTGGAAAAATAGAGTATTTCCTCATAAATACCGGTATAATTTGTCCTAAAAAGGCTAACGCTCTAGACACCGAATTTACTTCTTCCAAAAATCCCCCAGGGCCCCAATTACCCATCGGGTCTGCCATAGTAAGCTTGTCACGGTGTGCACCGTACATGTACCTTAACAGAAAGGTCAGTTATTAGAAAAGGCACTAGATTAAATAAACATGAATAAACCGGTAAGGTATCTTCCACGAAAGAAGACGGTTCGATCTATGAAGGGCTCATTCAGTTGTGACTCGGTGGAATGAAAGACTGAATGACGCAATTCTTGGAACTAAGGACGCACCTGTAGTAATGATTTTGTAGCACTGGGGGTGTGGTTCACGCCTGTCCGTGCACTTTGCCTCTGTGTTTGGTACAACTGGGCAGATATTAAGAACCAGAAAATTTTAAGTACATGGTTTATTAAACAATAGATGTTATCAGTCATCCAGGTGACTAACCAGAGGCGAAAAAATCCAGAAGTTTTTTTACTTTAAAATTCTATACATCTACCTGGTTTATTGTAAACTTCTCCATTTAACAATAAGTATCACAGGTCAAAGCAAAGACAATGCACAAAGAAACAGACAAAGATTCATCTATATATCACTAATGGATACATTATATATGAACTTACTTTTAGCACTGCACATGCAAACCTTAGTTATCTTCCAAGATCCCCTTTTAAGTCTGACGCCAACAAAGAATTTTGTGCTCGCAAATAATATGACACAATTTCATTTGAAGGAAAGCACATAAATAAGTACCATATGAATTTTTAATAGTATGACCACAGGTGTATATTAAAAAAATACATTATTTTTTATCTTTTTCAAACTTCGGAAAAGTGGCATAAAAGCTTAAGTTTTGTAATAACAGAGCACCATCATGGATTTTCATATGGGAAGGATAATACTGTTCTCAGAAATTTCCACCTAAATGCTGGAATTTAAAACAGAGTTGTTCTCATCACTCACCATCATCATGACAATTTTGTGCATAATGTGATTTGCAAAAAAAACGGCAAGCCATAGCAAAGTCTCACACTACACATTTACACAATCAACATGATCTAACCAGTTGAAGTGGTTCTAAACTCGCTTAAGTCAAATTAGAGGGTGTCTGGACTCAGAGAGAACTGAGACTTCATTATTGTTGGAGACCAAGCTTTACAAGCTGGCTTGTCACTGCGGGTAATTTTATGTAACCGAGTATGGTCTGAACGAGTTCGTTGAAATCCCAGAAATCACTTCACATGAAGTAAGGAACATGTTGAGACTATTTCTGTTGCCTTAAGTAGGTTTGTTGCAGCTTTAAAATATTGCAGAACAAAAATACAAATAGGTGTCAACACAGTAGCAAAGATTATTTATATATGTGCCCACAACCACTAAACTTTACTGTCCCATTTAGAGCCATTGATCCTTCAATAAATACTCAGACTGAGCAATTTCTCATGTTTTGGAGACCACCAAAATGTACACAACCAAAAGCACAGGAAATCTTGAATAATTCTCAGTTTCCCCAAGTAGTATACAGGAAAGCATAACCACCAATAACTCTTGAATATAATCTCAAGCAAATTTAGAAAAATTACTGGAAATTTCCAAGACCGCTACCTAGCATTACTGAAAAAGTACCATTTACATAAATCCATAACTTCAAAACTTGATACCTCAAATACTGCTTATATCTTTTCAAAAACTGCAACCAGAATGAATAAGCAAAAATTTCATTCAGAAAGTACATCTCCTGCACATTTCCAGTCAGAAAATCCACAGTAGACAATCTTTTTCACACCTCCTTCATTGGAACACTTCAAATTCCTTGACTGTACTGTAGAGGGCGCAAGGTTTCAAAATGTGCTTAATCTTCTGTTTCGATCTAGCAAATCGAGAATAATTCTTAAGTTGGAGTATGTCTTAAAAGTTGGTGGTCACCATTTCTCGAGTCTACTCCACCCACTAAAAGTTGGAATAGAAGTGTCGTGGCAATTTAGGGGTCTGAGTAAACTTTGGTGGTCCAGCATATCCCAATATTGCACAAATGCTCATCTCTGTAAAATTTTTGACACAATGCCAGATAATAGAATCATATTATAATTTTAAAACAACTTTTCAATTGTTTGTTCCTCTAACGATGTTGCTTGAGGAGTTACTGCACAGTTACAATCCGAATTCAAGGAGTAATTTTAGACAATACAAGAAATGCAGAAAGAGTATATCCAACAACGAAAGTCGCATCATTTTTAACAAACTCTGTAACAGATAATAGAATTAAGTACAAACAACATGACAGTTAAGTAATAGAAAATGAGAATCATTTAAGTCGCTCAGTTTTAACATAATCTCATGCACACTGCATGTCTACATTTGAAAAATCAATCTTAATGTCAGCAAAAAAAAAACATTCCACACAGAACCACCCATTTTGATTAATGTTTTTGTATTATATCTCTCTCTCCCCCTCTCTCGCTCTCTTCCTCAATCCCTATCTCCCTCCCCCTCTCTTTAAATTTCAGTTGAAAACACGCAGTCGTGGCTTAGATTTGAAACAGAACCGGAGAGTGTTGTTCTGTCGCGTTACATATCACAACCAGCAACACAAAATTCACTAGGGTTGCAACTGACAGTCCAACGTGCAGAAATGCAAGAATTCAGGACACTCATAACGGTAAACAACTCTCAGTTACCAGTCTATTCACATGGTAAAAAGAGGACAGTTTCTTCATTTAGCACCATCAAGTGATAATTATTAGCAGGTCACAACCCGGCAACTGCTAGTTTGAATATATGTATTTTCTCGATCACCAATTTCTTCAAAGGGGGACAATATTAGTTTTACGGATGAAAAATGTACTTTTGGGTTTATTGTTGGATGGGACTGACTTCTTGAAGATACTAGTTTTGAGCAAAATCCACTATTTTTGGGATTTTATTGAAATCCCCACTTCTCACTGTTGACTGCCAGACATTTGCTAAAATCAAGGTTGGTGACTTTACCAGTAAAATACGCTGTATACTTTAACATTTATATCTTGGGATTCAGCTACACCAGCAAAGCATTAGACTGTGGCTGAAAGTGTTGTAGCTTAGATTATACACTGGCTGATTTCAAACAGTCTCTTTTCTCACCGATGATGTTGCTTTTGAAAGGATCCAGATCAACTTGATCCAGGTGCAAGTTACTGAGTAAATGCAACAGGAAGAAATCACGGACAAATTAATCCGTGACCAAATCACAACCTAACAGCAAGACAGACAGGATGTCTGACCCATTTTACAGGCCAAATTTAGGGCCACCAACCTATTGTGACCATAACCAGACCTGTTAATTCCCTTCTATGTCTCCCAACTGCTTATAGGTCAAACTGTATGATGGGAAGATCCCTCGCGTACGCTTTTTACCCACAGCAACCTCTTGCCGTAGAGAGTGAACTTTGACCAAGCGAATAACTGTAACAATGCACAGACGACAGGGACCACGATAAGGAGGTTGAAACAGCCGAGACGAAGGTCAGACGATTCACCAGCCTCCACCTTGATAGATCCCCCAGCACTATTGCCAGTTCTGAATATGTCATGACCTGGGAGAGAAATACACATTGCACAATTTTCCAGACTAGAATGTTTTACAGATTGCCAAGATGCAGCCAAGCACTATAGCTTCTGGGGTATGTTTCATGAATGTGACTAAATAGTATTACTCTCCCACTTCTCAATTGGTGAACAGAGATTTAGCAAAAGTAATTACGAATGCATCAGTTTAGATATAATTTATGGAAATTACCTCAGTAACGAAACTAATACATATTCTCTCAGAGACTACTCATTTGTTCAAGTGAGATTTAATTATTTTTCAGAAATATTTGCATAGAGCGTAAGACCAAATTTCTTCCTTAATTCTTGAGTCACTTTCATGAAATAGACCCTGGAAAGACTGCAACCAAGTGAACATTGAGCAGAATGCCAACACTTGGGTTCGGTGTGTCAACTACGCATCTATCAAGACATAATGACTTGCTATTTTTTGAGTGTTGTAGGTTACAATTAAAAAACATGTTTCTCTAGATTTTGCAATGGGTTGATGAGTTTTGTCAAAATAAGCACAGTTTTGTCAAAGCTTGTGAAGAATTGTGATGGAAATCAAGGAACAATTAATTTACATTATTCAAGAATTAGATAGTGCATAGACAAAACTTTCTTTGAAATCTCATTGGTTTTCAAAAAAGATATCTATCAAAATTTCTATTCAAAAACTACCATGCACGAACAGTCGGATGGCAAGGACAGTAGTTAGAGGCATTTGAAAAAATTAGCCAATTAGATTTTCAAGTCCTGCAAAGTTCATCCTTCAGCACACAATTGAATGAAGTGGAAAATGCTTCCACTACAGCTACTACTACCAGAAATGCAATGCTTACATTAACTACCACTGGAGAGAAGCTGGTAACAGCCAGAAAGGCAATCTGCAGTCGAAGTCCGGGTTACTCAATAAAGCTTGCTACTGAAATGTAAATGGACTTCCTCCAATTATTCTAGGGCTAAGACAATCATAGAACCACTCACCCGTGGTTGTGGCCAGGAGCCAGCTGCCGACAAGTGGTGCGATAGTCTGACCCGGTTTGGAGAGAAGCGCGGCTGTGCCGAACATAAGCGCAGACACTGCCTGGTCTCGGTTGTGGAGAACGAAGTCTTCGTCAACCAGATCGCTAATGACAAGATTGAGCAGTTTGCATGTACCCTCAGTGAACACACGGTTGCTACAAACAGGAAACAGCATTTCAAACTAGAGACTATTTCCCACATGTTCATTATTTTTTCAATTAAAAGAAAATCAGCCTGTAATTTTGGATACCATTAATTTGCCTTTTGGTGACTAACCACCCTCACTTCTTTTAAAGTCACCCAGGGGGTACTCTATCATACTTTCAGTGGGAGGGACAGCTAGAAAATCAGGATATTATCTTTTTTATAAAGGACATGGAAAAAACAAACCAATTTGTACAGAGTTTACAATGAAAAACTTCTGGAAACTCCACTCTCTCATAGGGGTCGATTCCATGAACCTAACGCATCCACAAGGACTCCTGAACAGTTGAACTTTTAAAAAGTGTCTGAAACAGTACAAGATGAGATGCCGTGTTATCAAGAATAGGTCATGGCGACATCTTTTGCAACCAAAGTTTTAAAAGTACAGATACTGAAAACGTTAAACTTTCAGGGAAATAACAATTTGATAAAAAAACGGACAATCGCCGCATAAATGAAAAAGTTCATATTGATTTGACGTTTCGTCTATTCATTGGACATCATCAGGTTATAAACAATAAGACATCAAGTGTAGATATATCAGTCAGCTTACATCTATGAAGTGAAATGAGCGAGACAAGAAGACAGGAAATAGTAAATAGCTGTAGGGTCACTATGCTCTGCATGTTATTCAGAGAACCAGCAGCATGCTGGTCCTTAATGGTCAATGACTCTTCAACATAAAGTAATTCTGACAGACTGTAGGCTTTTTGCCCTGCTATGAACACGTGCATGACTTGTTTGGGTCAACTTTACACACCTTGCTATGAACAGGCACAGCATGAGTATATTATCAGCTCCAATCATCCACATGGTGGTGCTAAGCAACAGCTTCACAACCAGCAGGAACTTGATGACTGTATAGACGCCGTATCTCCGGCAGAGGGAGAGGAAATATAGATTGTTGATGTGGGGGGCTACAAAGGAAATACCTGCAAAAACAAAAGAAGCATTTATGGCAGTACTTTCTGACTTGGTATTTCATGACAAAATAATAAAATATCTTCCAAGAGGAGAACAACGTACATTCCCTCAGAAGACAAGTCCTTGAATGACTATCTAGGCGCATGTCCATATCTCCTGGTAGCACTTGGGAAATTCTAGGAAGGAATAAAATCACAGCTCACACTTCTGAGTTCAATGAGCCATGAAACGCCTAGTGATCAAGTTGGTGCCATCTATTATTACCCAGTGCATAATGCAGTTACGTCATGATAGACTGTCCCAAATAGCCAGCATACCTACTAAGGACCATCAAAAATCTAACATGCGTTTTTAAGTGCATGCACATCAGTTACCCATTTTGGGCTTGAAGGGGTAACCAGTCCACATAATGGCTTAGAATTTTGTAGATGGTTGTAAATCACCAGTGTCATGTACACACAATAGGTCTTTTGAAATTGAAATGCAAGGCCAGTGAAAGAAGTTCTTTGTGAACCCTGGTCTAAGTCATACAAATGTCTCAGTTAGCCTGTGTCAGAAAAAAAAAACGGTTTAACAAAGGGTTTATGGTCCTGGCTGAGAAGATAATTGCTTTTTTCACCCCTCGTAGGGCTTGTACAGCCCAGCCCACAATATACTAACAAATGAAAGCATTTGTTTTCACTTTTTTGCTATTTTGATGACTTAACCTATTTAAATTGGTGATAATGGTAAGTAAGTGTTTGTAAGAGGTGGCGATGTTATTTGTGTTTCTGCTACACAGTACTAATCTGATGTCATCAGACCACCCCTCCCCCCAACAAGCATACTTAATTGATTACAAAAACCAACTAATTCCTCCTATACTTTTGGTAAACTGAGGACATTGGTTCTGTAATGGAGAATATATTGAGTGTGATGTTCTGATCAAAACCACAATAATCAGTAGAGAAAACAATACCAAGATGTTGATTATGCTACGCTTTTAATCGGCCATTAAACCCGGAACTCTGGTTTATAACTGCTTATTACTTGTGATTTGTAGACTTGAAGTTATAGTTCAATACTTGTAGCCAGTAACAACGTAAAACATTATGGGAGACAGAATGAGCTTTGTGATGCAAATCGCACTGAACCACTACTGTCAGTCTCAGGTGACAATGACTCACAATAGAGAGAAAGAGACGAAATAGCTGGTTTTAAATATACTTCCAATTTTAAACAACTTCTGACATAAAGCTGCGAGAACATTTAGTAGATTTTCCACAAGTTCTTGAAAAGATAGAATAAACTTTCTGCAATAAAAGCGCACTTTTACGTTCACGTAGTTAAAATTGATATTAAAACCATGCAATGTGTCCTAAACAGCAACACAACAATCATTTTCTGCAGCACAAAAGTTAGCAAGTAGTGAATAGAATCTACTACTTCCAGTTTAATAACACACCTTACAAATGTTCTACATTCAATAAGTTACACTATGATAGACATCCAGAGTAGCCAGCACAGGCACTCGGGACAGACAAAATTCTTGAGCAAACAACAAGTCAGATTAGCTGATGACACATGATTTCCCACCCGTACATATTAAGTGGACGTCATCCATGAGAATTGCCTAACGTAACTTTTTCAAATCATTAATAGCAACGTGCTCAAGTCATAGTCCCTGATGTTTCTGAGATGGCAGCATGGCCATTCTTTGAATTACATTCGTTATTTCAAGATGTTACTTCCGTAAAATGGCCGCCGTGCCTAGACAGACTAATAATGTTTTTATGAGAAGCGATGAAGACCTACCTAGAAGAAATGACGCAGTGGCAGGTGTGACAGCATTTCCCAACAGATTTTCGAGAAATAACGGGAAAAAGTTGCTGTTGAAGTGACAATGAAAAACCTGAAAGAGAAATGAACACATCACAATTCACTACGAGGAGGACCTGAACAGACTATTTAATAGCTAAGATAAAATGCCACTAGTTTAGGATACAATATGGCAGAAGGGGAAAATTTTACTTTCTCATAATTTCTGCAAAAGACATGTGTGACCAAAATAATGCTTTGCCATCTTCCATACCTAACAACAGGAAAGTTTCTTCTGGAGATGCCCTTGAAAAATGAAAAGACCAATTTTGGAAATTATTTTTGTATGAAATTGGTGAGATTTTACCATGTAAACAAGCTTTGCAATTTGCAATATGCCGGTATTTTCTTCAGACTCTTCACAAGCAATCTTTATGGTTCGAGTGACACAACGTCAGCTTAGAAAGCCCGATGGCTGCCCACAGATTAACTGTTGGATACAATGGACCACTTACGTATAAACTGTTTTATTTACAAAAAAATCAGACCAAAGGCTGCATTCTAAATATCCAGACAATGCAGTGTTCAGTTATCAGAAAACATTATCACAGTCAGAAAATATCAAAAGCAACGACAACCATAAAATCGCTTGAATAAGGCCAAGGACTTGCAATAAGTGCACTATTGCTTTTATTTGTTTTATAACCTGTTTATTCAATATTTTCATAGAATGGATTTATCTGTACCCCTGACTTGGGGTGGTGGGCGATTGGTAGGAAACACAAGAACAAAAATGAATGAATGCAAGAAAACGTCATGGTCTGCAAACTGAGTGTGTTGTGGACTTATCTTCAGGATTGTAACATATTGCCTATATGACCATGGTTTTTATATACGGTAAACTGTTCTCAGAACGATAAAATGATAATGATCATACTTTTGTTTCCCCCAACAGGACAATATTGAGTTATTGGCCAACCCTTGCAAGGTGGAAGATGGTGCAAACTATTTAGTCTTGTCTCACTCACCTGTATTAAATTTAGACACGAGAACCACATGAAGTTTTTATGAGACAGAAGATTCTTCACAAACTCTTTCAGATGACGCTTGTCAATTCCATAGTCTTCAATACTATCATCAACAAGGGTACTGCAAACAGATGAATACAATCTGCAATGCTGTAACCATGACAATTGTGCAAAGTTATAGTTTGTTGACTTCAAGGTTTGATCCTGGTAAGCAGAAAAACTAATGAAACAAGAACTAACAGAAATTTTGGGAATGAATGCAAATGGACTTTTTTCTGCTTTTGGGCCAGGAGGAGAAACATCCAAATTATCTATCTAAGGAGTACTTCACTAGGCAGGCACCTGTGCTACCGTACCGTAATAATTCTAGTCAGTTTTGAAACATGCAGACATATATTCTGTAGGACCATAACAGCAATAGAACTCTCCTATGTCCCAGAATTAAGAAAGCGTGTGACCTCGTTTTGAAAATCGGGCAACAAAACTCGCATTTTGTTCAACCTGTAGATAATGCACTTGACATATGGTCGTGAAACAAGTTTTAACCATTGTCCTGTGTAAGTTAAGGGATGAAATTTTATACCAAGACATTGATGGGGATATTTTCAACATATGCCTTGACCAAAGACAACTATCATTAAACCAGTAATATGAAACATGCATTGAATTTCACAGCACTAATCCTAAAGGGCACCATGTGTGACAAGTCTGTAGCAAACCCTAGTCAATGGCTACTTTTCTGGGTGGTGCACGCCTGTCGAAAAATCTTACGCCTCCTGGGCAATCCCTATTTCCTTGAGAAAACTGAAGTGGGAGGGTCCCTGGTCAACAGCAACACCTGTTTAATTTGCTTCCTGACATGTGCCATGTATTATGTTGAACACTCCTTGCCAGTGTGTTTACACTGATCACCAACATATGGTTGTTTTGATTTAAATCAAGCTTTTGAATTTGATTGCTAAAGCATGAGGGTCAAATTCACTGGGGAGTAAGGATTTTTGGGCAAATGAATGAATAAATGAATCCACAATCTTTAGTGGAACTGATGATATGTGACTATCCATTGGAAAAAAAAAAACATGTGAAAGTGTTGTAAAGACACGAAATAAACATCACAGATTGTGCTGACATGAAAAATGGAGATGCCAAAGTAAGCTGAAGAAACTTCCTCTTTTTACATGCCAACATTTTTTTGAATTACATACAATTTTGTGATAAATTTTTCTTGAATTTGCATTGTTTATGCAAAGTAGTGAAACAGGCGGAATTTTTTATCTAGGACCATATCCACGTAAGTCTGCATATTTAGCCAAATATAAATTTTAACTCGCTAAAAGTAGGTATTTTCTGAAAGTAGAAAGCCTGTAGAATTTGATGTTTGACTTTATACCAATATGCCATTAACTGGGTAATGTGACCATGTCTTTTTAACAAAATTTAGCAAAAAGGTACATCCATACGAAAACGGTAACAACAACATAAACAAATTTTGTTTGACATAAATGTTCACAGAAAAGCTGTAACAGTTTTCTGAATTATCATGTCCTTTTAGTTTTATGTAACTTTCAAGTTTTTTCATGACAATCAGAAAATACTTGTTTTTGATAGATCCTCATGCAAAAGTGACACATTTTAGAAACAATCCCTAAGAGAGGTTTGAAGAACTGTTTCACATGAATCGGTCAGCTACTTGTAAAATATGGCCGATTTCCTAGGGTCGTACGTAACTTAACAGGTAAATAACCAACTTATCGTAAGATATCAATTTTATACAGCAACTGCTGTCATATATCTTCAGATAGCTTGGCTTTAAATTTAAGTCCACAACTATTCACGTCTAGCCAACTGTAGAAAGTGACCAAAATCACAAAAAACAGAATCTTTCTCAGTGTACCCAAGGGTGCCCTTTAAGGTTTCTCTAGAGTACATGATGGTGTGAAACTAAAAATGGAACCTGGGAAGAAGGAAACAAAACAGAGCAATTAACAAAATCAGCTAACCAGAAGTGTACAATGTCCTAACTTCCGTTACTAGTAGACCATGTGCAAAATTCATCAGGAAATAGCCTCCCAAACCTCATTCATGGCTGTTTCCTAGAAATAGTTCAAGGTCGTGTTACCAGTTTAAGAGTGTTGTAAATCACGGTTTAAATAAGAGAGCAAAATGCTGCACATGTTCATGCCAAAAAATATTTTAGATGGCACTTTACACGGCAAGAACCTGTCCTCATAGGAAACATGTGTAGACACACATATAGGCATGGTCATCTTATCAGGCACCACTTATTGTAAATTCAAAGCAAAACAAAATAACAACATATGATGAGCAATCAACAAATGCAACAAATGTTCAATGAAAAACCTTAAGACATCATCAGTTACATGACAAGCAAGAGCTTGATTTATCAATCTGGGTTTGGCTATACAAAATGTAATGAAACAATCATCTTCTCAGTCAGGACCACAAAGCTTTTTTTAAGCTGTGTTTATGTATAGATAAGAGCAGTGCCACAAAGAACTACTTTCACTGACCTTGCATGACAATTTCAAAAGACCTATTGTATGTGAACGACACCCAAGATTTACAACTATCCGCAAAGTTCTAAGCAACTATAGAGACTAGTTACGCCCTCCTAGTCCAAAATGAAATTGACATGTGTACTTTAATTGAACCTCATAGTTCAATCCATGGCTGGCAGTACTTAGACCAAAGTATGCTCACGAAAACTAAGTACCCACTCTGTTGCCTTTATTTAATTTTTTTCCAACAGAATGTAAGTCTCCAACAGACTTGAATATATTCTGGGACAATACTAATCGCCAACAACCAAAGCAAACAAAAGTTAGTAGTCACATCAAATTTTTTTTCTGGGTAGTTCTTGTCAAATTCCTCAAACGTGCAAATTAAATTTCACGAAAAGTGAATATAAGACTTTTAAGTCTTTCAACTTTACAACCAAGTTAGATTTTGTACATCTATGGAAAATGATCCTTCTACAGGTTTGAATTTCCAAAGTGAAACCTTTCATGTGGAATTAAATCGGGAGGAAGCGTCCTAACCAGAAAATTTTTGTATGGAAACTGGTCGTGATAAAGTAATCTATCAGACCATCACCTCCTGTATACTAGTACCCCTTCTATGTGAGTAGAGACCTGGGGAACAGAATTCAGCGCAAGAAATTCACTAATTCACACAATTTTAATTTGATTTTCTTTCAAATTTTGATCTTTACTTAATACAAACATGCAAGAAAGTGGAGGTGTCCAAATTAGTTTTCCATTTCACCCACCTAATAAGAGGCACCTCTGGCAAAAATGTGAAATTTACACAGGTTCCAAAAATAAACACTTGAAATTCTTTTGAAAAAAAAGTGATTTTGATTTTAAAAAGAACTGACATTTCTTTATTCCTCGAGACAATACTCCGAGAATAAGATGACACACCATCACGTGTCAGCCTGTATGACAACACACCATATAGAGCCTGGCCTCAAGCAATAACAAATTGCTAGTTCTTTCCAATACCAGATATCACACAGTCCTATTTTTACAATTTAAGAGGGATTCTAAAACAGTAAGTGGTGTAAATAGAAACTGCTGGTCTTTGTTATCTAAAATACAACAGTTTCATTTCATCACGAGTTTGAACATAACTAATATGTAACTTGTGAAATTAGACATTGTGGGCTATCGCTTAAGGTCACATAACAAAAAATCAATGCAAAATCATCATTTTTGAAATTAGGTAACCTGTTATTTGAAGCAAAAATAACATTCAAATGTTTAGTAAATCAGTTCTGATGTAAAACGACGACTATTTTGTGGCTTTTTGGCAAACTGTGTCGAGCCACCTCAAGCAAAAGTGAAAGTGGTAATTGTGGTACCTCTCTAAGTCTAGATAGTAAGAGTACTTTTTACATAGAGAATAATACAACAAAGTGTAGTTTTTACCATACCTTTGTAAGGACAAATTATGTGATGTGGACTCCAACGTCGAACCACGGTTTCTTTTCAGCACAGCACATGCCACCACGAACCCTACGATTGAGATTACAGCCAAGACACCACAAAAGATTTGGAATGAAAACATGTTAGTCCTGTTCCAGATAGCATAGGAAAGAAACACCGACACTGTACCTATTGCGCTAAAGGCCGAAGAATATGAGCTCAGCACAGTCCTGGTCTTGGCACATACAGCGAGATCGGCGAGAAGGGCGTGGGTATGTAAGCTGATGACGGATAGGAAGCCGTCGAAGACACACAATGAAATGACGAATTGCGCAGAGGGCCAAATCCAACTGACCCAAAACAGCAGAAACGACATGGCGTAAAGAGGACCATTGAATAATATGGCATTCAGTCTCCGCAGCACAATATCCGTTTTGTTGCCAGGGTGAGAATTGAGGTATTTCTTGTCACTAAGCCAACCAAACAAAGGATCATTAAAAGAGTTCCAAATAAGAAAGATGACTTCGCCTATCCAAAATGAGACTTTGTCAATTTTGTAAACCGACACGAATGTCTCAACATGATACAACAAAAAAACATTATACAATATGGAGATAAAGAGAGCGAGTGATCCGTAACTCGCGCCTACAGCAACAGAGACACGTGACAAATCGCTCATCATTCTTCGGTGCTACAGGAGACTTCTTTTATGGAGTCCCTTTTCGTCAGCTCTCATACATGCATGGATACAAGAAACTCCCTGAAAGAAGAAGCAGAGCATAATAAGTCAATGAATATCTAATTCTCAAATATACCATGCACATATACAAAGGCAAAAATACTCATGCGAAATGACGTCGTATGGATGTCGCAAGGTATTGTTTAATTAGCGAGATCCGAGCATAAGTGTGTTGCATGGTTATCGCCTATGGGACACTTCCATTGTTTTCCTTTGTTGCATCTTTATTTGACATAATAATGTAGATTGCATGGACATCGCACCTTGGGAGTACTTCATCCCATTACCGATAAATACTTGCCATTATCATAAGAAAGAAAAACAAATTGAACAATGGATATGCCTATCTATCGATATCTATGCAACGAGCTTGCGACTTAGTTTCCCATGGGTATGTACAGTGTTTATTTTCACACTGAAATAAGGGGTAAGATATGATAACGTTATATCTGATACCTGTACATTGTCTTAAAACATGACCAACTACAGAATTTAACCCTCATATGCTATAAGGTAGATACTGTAAATCAATGCCTTACCTTTTATCTGAAGCCTGGTTACTGAGTCACAGTGAATTTTTGACAAATACAACAATTTATTTTTCTACTTGCATAGCAGCTAAGCCAGTTACTTGGGCCTTTTGAGATTAACCACGAAAATCAAATTGTCAGTTTTTCGTACGCCAATAATCTCTCCTCACCTGACCAAGGAACAGCTCATGGTCAACTTTATAGAGATAACCGGTCAAAATCATAAGTTCGTTTCTTTGGCAGAGCCATGGACCAACCCTAACCCCAAGAAGGCCATTTTTACAGCGCGCACGTCAGGGGATATGACGTCATACCACCTGCCGCGCGCACTGTTAAAAATGGCGAGTTACTGATTTTGGGAGCTGAACAACGAACTGCTCGAGGAAAGTTTGATAACGGGAGTATTTCTTCAAGTGGAAGGAATTAAATACATCGACTGCCTCCAAAGGTGTCCCTCTAAGCACAAAAGGTATTTATAACAATGTGACGTTTTTATAGTCAGTGTGAGGCATAATCTACCAAAAAGCTTCTGGCATACGAAGCTCCAATAGGAGCTCCA
>NMRA01000125.1:406461-466733 GCA_002633005.1 Phoronis australis | reverse complement strand
CCCCCAAATCCACCAATGTGATCTTGTGATTTGATGTGAAATTTCCTCCTAGCTCAGATGTATTTATTTCTGAGCTGATGTGGTGTCTTTGCTCTTTACCTTTTAAGCTGTGTAATCCATTGTTTTCATCAAACATGATGAGCCTGTTCTATATGCTATAACAAGACACTTAAACGGCAATATCTCTGTAGAAATCGATCCAAATTTTATATAATACACACCACCATGTTTGTCTCAATGAGACGAATCTTTTTATATGCAGCACATGTATATTCTTTTATTTTTTACGAAATTATGTAAAAAGGCAGATATTTTACGCATAATCGTCGCGTTTTAACGGCCATTTTCTCGTCAACCACTCATCCAATTTTTCTGATTTTTGCACCATTTTATTTCTCACACAAAGGGCTTTTCAAAAATGTATGACACATGGGTATTGTAAAAAAAATTAAAAAAACGTTGTCCTCCCTACTGATGGCAGTGATGTGATGGCTGAATTTGAAACCGCCTAGCTCAGTAATTCATTTTTGCCTGGTTCTCTCACCAACCGCTAATCCGACCAATGCCCTACCATAATGCTAATCCACGGTGTTACCTGACATCATGGAACTTACTTTTACACGCTGAAATTAACATAGCGTGGTCGTATTAACTGGACATATGTCACATACGTCGCTTGACCTTCGCTTGTTTCGACTGTTTCGAGAGCTGTTTCGACTGTTTGCCCCGGAAGTCACCTGGTCACGTGGAATAAACAAAGTCACGCCTCCTTTCGGTGACTGCAGAGGTTTTTCAGTGATAAATATGGGTGGTGAGAGGTGTGGACGCGTTACACTTATGGTCTGTACCTTTACGTTACTTCATGTGATCAGTGTCGTCTATGGAATCCATGGAGGTACGTATGAACTCACATGAACAGCAAGCATATGAAATTTTATTATTTTGTTGTATTTAATCGGATAACGCCACAACTGAGTGAATTCTGTTGTCCGGACAAATTGATCACTCGCCGAACTCATCTCTCGTTTCATTCACTTCCATGCTCACAGTCGCAGGTTTTCCGGTCCGACTGTCACTGGTATGGGAACTGGTCGCCTTCTTTTGAAATACACATTTTACACACTATTCACAAAGTTTGTTATGCATTCGTGAAAGATATGGTAGACATTTGAGATTTAGACATCAGCCCCGGCGAGTCCTGTAGAGTGTAGATCTGTCTACAACGTGTACTCTTTAGAAGTTGTAGGACTACAAGTAAATGAGTAGATGGTCCAGCAAAGCCAACTTCAGTTATTTTCAAAACAGTAACCTCTAGATTCTTAGCCGTGCTTGCTGTTATGTCAGACACTGTACTGACTGCAGCCTAAGCAGGTTCTCATTGTTGAAAATGACCCTTACCAGCCTTACCTAGAGTGACAGGAACTTTCATTCTGTGCCACAACCAGTTTGTTTATCCGAAAATTTCGTCTTGTGTGAACGCATGTTTACTTGGTTGGTACCACAGTTTCGAGCATTGTCAGACTAACATGATGGGAAACTGTTTGAATGCCCAACCTTTTCTACTTATGTGGAATATGAAGGTTAAAGGATAGCCAAACAGCTAGCTGTATGAAGACTATTGTATACAGCTTTGTATCAAGGCTACTTAAAAGATAGGCAATGACCATCGCCTCTGTTGGCCCAACCAGAGGCGATGCAGCTCTTATAGGCGCTCCGTACGCCAGAAGCTTTTCGGCGAATTATGCCTCGCACCGACTAAAACATCAAAGTCACGTTGTTATAAATACCTTTTACACATAGAGGAACACCTTAGGAGGTTGTCGATGTGTTTAATTCCTTCCAACTCGAACAAATACTTCCGTTATCAAACTTCTTGTTCGAGCAACAGAGGCGATAGTCATTGCCTACTTAAAAGACTGCTATGGAATAGACAGCAACTCAGAGTCGCAGAGCACTAAGGGTGTGGCGGTTGTAATTGTTATTGAATGGAGAAACCGATTTCGATATCGCAATGACAAGGCCCATGTTGATTCGATTCATATTTCCAATTTTCACAGGTAATTGTCTTTACAAAGTTACTACTTATTTGTATCTTTTGAAGAATATTGTTGAGGTACTGAATAAATAAACAGGTCAAGGTGAAGGTCATTGACTAGCTGAAATCTTATCTTATTTAGGCCTAACAACTTTCCGCAGCAAGGAACATTGGAGTGCTTAATGAGCACTGTTGTCTCCAGAAAGCGTTGAACTGAAAAGAACTAAAAGTTTGACGCTGTTAATTTTTTTTCTGCTGAAGTTGCTAACATTGATCCTGTACAAGTGGTAGTTGAGAAAAATGAATTAACCTGACAAGCAAGGATTGAATCGAAAGTAACCATCAGTATCATAAGAGAACCTGGCGATATCTGCATTATAAAATGATTCAACGTATGGCAGCAAGTCTGTAGGCTGTGCCAATGCGAAATGGGACTTTTGACTCCTAAAAAGCACACTTAAAAAACTTTGAAACCCAACTTTGGGCCAGGCACATGAATTTATGACCCAATCATTCAGCTGGTAACTGGGTTTTTGAGGTCAAGGTATATCTCCAATGTGACATTTCATTTTATGTGCTGAGCTTGGTCTGAAGGAATTAAATTGTCTGTTCATTGCTAACCTAGAAAGAGCTTCTCATCTGAAGAAGGGACGAGTTGAAACCAATTTCATTGTAGTAAGTGGTCGAAATTGAAAGTTCAGTGTTTTGGGTGGAACTGGGGTTTATAGCCACTTAAAAAAACGTAGTGAGTTTGCATTTAAGAACATTGTTAGCCTTGCCTTCAAAGGTATTGTGAAGGGTTATGGGAATTTGTTTCTTTCTCAATGTCAGATGTATTTAGCTATAGGCTGGTCTAGTTAAGATTAGATGGTAGTGTCTTATTTATAAATCGCATGCTACTATCTCATGTCAGTCTTGGTAACCAAAGGCAGAAAAACTGAATCTGATCTTGACTGATTGGTGTGACATGAAAAACGGGTCACTCCCTTTTGGTTGTTGAATGTGTAGCTTGTGGCTGATCACTGGATGTGATTGAATGTAAGTGTGACAGAAATTGATCTTCAGGGGACCCTCTGGCCATATGGACTTCAGTGACCCATGCAATCACTATAATGAAGACTACGATAGGTACTCATTCAGTGAGTGTGTGATTGAAGTGCATTTTTACTGTACAGTGAAAACTAGGCATGTTGTACATCCCCTGAGGTGATGTTTGGTATTTCTAAAGCTACTCCTCATGGTTAGATAAATTGACCACAAAAGTGTCATCAACTTAGAACTGACAAATTACTTTCTTCCAATGTTAAAAATTGACACATAAACTGACCATGAAGGCTCTTTTAATGTATTTTAACTGAAAAAAATTTTGTTGTGAATCTCTAAAGTTGCATTTACACGAGAGACAGGTGACACAGAGTAACTTACACGGAACTGCTGATCAGGTGCAAGTGTGTGTGTGTAAACACAACTGACATAGAGCAAGTTGACCCCGGGGCAGCTATTTTTGACTTTGGTTTGAAAGGTATGGGACTTAAGTGGAGCAAGCTGCAAGTTATTTACTGAAAAAGAATGCTGTAGTTGGAAAAACTCCAAATTTATAGATGTGTTGACAAATAAGTGGATGTTGTCACTGCCCTTTGACCTTAAGGCGAAGGCAACCTTTTTTCATGTCAGTTTTAGCAAAAATAAGGTTCACTGGTTATCCCAGACATATTTTCAACTTAATTACAGCTTTTCGTAATTTAATTAATTATTCATTCTCTACTCCGGAAGTGACATTTTGGGAGGCAAGAATTTAGCGCCAATTTATTTTCATATAGTCTGACTATGAAAGCTGTCGAGTCAGTCATTGATCTACCTCGGTTGTGATAAGTTTGGTCGTCGTTTGCTTTTATTTACGAGTCAGTCAACATGCCACACTGTTGCTGTGTACCGGGATGTACTCATTATGGCCCAAAGCCTGTAAGCAGCCCTGCTGCGATGTTGAGTAATCAGTGGGAGTGAATACAGGTCCAGTCAGTGAAGAGTACAGTTCGTCGTTCAATGAACAGATCGGTGAGCCAAACTTTGATAATTTTATTGTGGACTTGTCTAAAGTATTGGAGCTATTTAGAAGGTGCCAGGTGTCTGGCGAGGGAGTCACACGGCGGGGTGTAAGCAGTTTGAGTGCTCAGGTCACTATCCAGTGGGAGTGTGTCGCGGTACACTAGTGGGACAGTTGTTCCTCTGTCCGTGAGACGATAATGAGTACATCCTGGTATGCAGCAACACTGTGGCATGTTGAGTGACTCGTAAACAATATCAAACGACGACCGAACTTATCACAACCGAGATAGAACAATGACTGAGTCGGCAGCTCTGATAGTCAGACTATATGAAAAGAAATTGGCGCGAAGTTCTTGCCTCCCAAAATGTCACTTCCGGAGTAGAGAACGAGTAATTAACTAAATTACGAAAAGCTGTAATTAAGTGGAAAATATGTCTGGGATAACCAACGAACCTTATTTTTGCTAATAAAGACATGAAAAAGGTTGCCTTCGCCTTTAAGTTCTACTCAACGCAAGAGATATAGAATGTTCAGCTCTTTGGTGCCTGTATGAACTTCCGAAGATCTTTTTGCATGTCATTTTTGTTGAGAACATTGACAAAATGAACTTTCAAGTGTTGGATTTTATAAACGGACATTGAAACATGTGAGATATCATTAGAAAGTCAGGATGATCAATGATTTTTCATTGATTCTTATACCATATGCGATTAGTTATTAGTCTTTTATACTGTTGAAATTTGGTAAAGTTTCCTCCAATTGGAACAAAAGCAATAACCAAAATCATCTTTCCAATGCTCGATATTTTGCCAAAAATGCTCAAACTTTCACCATTGTTTGTTGATGACTGCCAAAATATACAAAGCTTTTAAATAATAAGAAAAATTGTTTTCTCATTTACTCTTGTTGAAAATTTTGTTGAAACTAAGGTAATTTGAAGAAACCTTAATGTAATAAGTATCAAGCAAAACCTATTTCTTGTAGGGCCTAATTCCAAATTGCCAATACTAATTTTCGTTCCTTAGGCAACAGGATTTAGTCTCTTAGTTATTAGTGGAAGTCTGTTATTAGTGAAATACATCTTGATATAAACATTGCCTTCCTGAAGCCAATGTTGAGGTCTGATCTGGTTAGCATTTCTCTGTGCTATATCAAGCTGCTTGTTTTACTTACTCTATGTAAATTACCCATGGTGCTCATTTCTACTACAACTGAGCACATATCTGTATCCTGGAAACTCTTGAAAGTCCAGTGTATATTCTCCCCAGTTTTTGCAGTATTGTAGATGTAGGTCTGTGGCCCTATGAAATCCACTTTTCACCACATTTGTAGACTTGTGCAAGCACTGAGAGCACCGTGAGTAAATTCTACGTGTTGAGTTCTCAATATTGTTTGAAAATAAATACGGATCTTTTTATGCAACACCCCTGTTTTAGGGGCTAAGTTGCAATTTATTTTACTGAAATCCATGTTTCAATTATTAGAAAGTGTCCATAGTCAAAGAAGAGCTCACAATAAAGATAAATGACAGAAAAATATAAGATTTTTATGTAAACAATGACAAAGATACACAGAAGATTTAGGGAACTTAGTTGAATCCCTATTTGGGATTATTTCATACAACCGTGAAGTCGCGTTGGTTTCACATACTTTGAAAAGGAACTTGAGGCTCAAGTCAGAAATTTGGTCTTATCTTCCGCACAACTATTTCTGAAAAACAATCAAATCTCTCGGTAGCAAAAAAACAAGTCTCTGCGAATTTGCTCTTAATTGCTACATAGTTACTGAGGTACTTAGTATGAGTTATCTCAAGGCTATGATGTGCTGATAATTAGACATGGCTAAACTTTTATAGAGTATCTCTGACATATGAGCACCAGTGCAAATTTCTGACTTAAATCATAAGTCACAGTTCAATAAACTGGCCCCAGAGATACTGACTTGTGAAATTTTATTTCATCAATTGTTTTCAGAAAAATGAATGTTAAGATTTCATTCTGTTAATGGCACGATTTAAACTGGCTGTGTAGATGTTAAAAACAACACTTGGTAAAGTTTCCATTGTTTGCAGCAAACTAATCAGCATTTGAAAAAATGAAAAGTGGTAATTTTGGTGATTGTTGTGCAAAATAAGTGGACATTTGCCATAACTGCTTTTCAGCTAAGAAACGGTTGCATCATGCCAGATATGCTATGTATGAACAGTGTCTCAAATGGTAGTACATTCTTGTTTCCAGATTGTAGAAATTTCAGAAGGTTGTGTAATTTCATTTCAGAGCTTAATAATTGGTAACCTGTGGATTTTGTTTGACAACCTGGTAAATACCCCCAGGTCCTATGAAGTTGCCAGTTTGGCCACACACATGTATCCAAGCTTTTGAGGCACTCAAAATGCAACAGAAGATAAACAGACGGGAGTCAAAATCCTTTCGCAAAAAATTGGAAGGGCCCGTTTACGAGTCATGCTCAGGTGACATGTCCTGCACACGAAACACTCCTTATTTTCCATTCGAGCAAAAAACCCTCTGTCGTCCATGCAGTCACTGGCGGGCACTTGCAGAGTGCTTGCCATATTTCCATTCATGTACTTCTTATTTGGCTGTTTTCAGCAAGGTTTGGCGACCTCAGTCCCCATTTGAATTTTGCTTGATTACATTTGGCAAGTTAACATTGCCAAGCATTAAGCATTGCATTTATTTCGTACTTTAAAAGTGCTTCAGATCTTATGGTATCCGTGTACTTCTGCAAGTTTTTTCCTGCCCAGAAGTACAGAATATCTCAAGTGGCCGTTTCTGAAGCGACATAATTTGATCTACAAAACTTTGATCATTTTAGGTACTGATATCCTCTGAGTGTGGTTAGATACCAAGTTGTCAAGTGAAGTGCTTCCTCAAAACTTTGTTTGACAGCAGGTTTGACTTTAAGTGGCACCTCATCGACAAGTTGGTGCACTGAGCCAAATTAGAATTGTAAAATTTATTTAAATGTATTTTCTGGAAGTAGAAAGCTTACTGGTATAATTTGATTTTTAATTTTATACCCATCCATCATTAATTGGGTGAAATGTATCCAAAAAGAAAGTTACATTCGGTGCAAAATGATGGTATCAACAACAAAACCACATTTTGTTTGACGTAACTCTTCAAAATGAAATCTCAAAAACTCTGTTCACAGTGTTCTAAATTATCCTTTCATTTGTGTTTCATGCAACATAATTTCTTTTTGTTAAAATTCTAAAAGTTTCAATATTTAATAGCCACTTATGTCAAAGGGAAACACTGCGAACAATTCAGCACAGGTTTTTTTTAGAGTAGCGCATGAAATGCAGTACCTAAAAGTTTCATATGAATCTGTGCGTCCATTTCTGGGATATGGCAGGGCCCTTGAACCCTCAATTTTTCACCTGTCAAAAGATGTTTAAAAATCATGAAATTTCCCTGGTTAGGCCCAAAAATTAACCTCCCACGATTTAAAAACTGGTCTCAAATTTAGAATCACTTTAAATAGAAATTTGAATTTTGGCTATTTAAGGCATTGCTGATGAGGGGCGGTGGTGACCTGGGGTTGGAGCTGGTGGTGATTAGGGGTGGGAATTTTTCCCCTTATCCAAAAATCTCGGATTAGGCAAAGCCGCACAGGCACCTTTCCCCTCAGGTGAGCCAGGCCCTGTATGATATTCCGAAGTTAGCCAGTTTTGGACATTTTTCTAGGATCTTTCGTCTGTCATTTCTTTATTACAATCACAGCCGTAGGCTAGGCTTTATTCATTGAGTTGTGTAATGCAGGAGTTAGAAGAACATTCATTTTTGCTTTAAGACCGCAGCACTTATCACCTGTTTCCATCGTCATTACTGGTTGTGCCAGTGGTGTTTCAACCCTAATCCTGGGCGCTTGTGAGACCCTCGCAAAAAATCTTGGATTGACATAAAATGGAAATTGGTAAACAAAGTATGCGGGTGTGCTAATGATAGTATTTCATTTACATGCACTTTTCTCTCATAGTTCAACGTACTGATGTGTCTGCTCAGTCACGTCAGTGGCGGCCATCTTACTCGTGTATATCAATGGTACGGTAAAATCTGGCCAATTTAGGACACAACAGGGTAAACATGGAAAATTTAATGTTTTCACTTCTTTCGTTAAAGAAAAACAGCAAAACTAAAAGATTCATCATTGTCAAGTTCGTCAGACAATAGTTTACTAAATTATGGTCAATGTTAAAAGCCTCTAGTTTGAAAAATGAAGTTTATCAATTTTGGCCGTTATTCTTTGTCCTAATGTGGCGTAATTTTACTGTAAGTTACCTATCATAGCCATGGAAAACTCACCTTTCACTTGCACGATCTCACGTTTTCACGTCAGACTGCCATTTCAGTGTTCTAGAGTATGTACCCATGATCCAACTTGTTCTATCGGTCAGTTGCCCATCAAAGTGCAAGTTGTGGTCAAACAACATATATCAAATTAAAATGATGTGCAGGGCAAATGTTATTTTTACGGACACTGACCCCTAGAGCTTGTCTTGGGCAACAGTCTTGCATAGTATAATGATGCTGTACAGGACAAATGTCATATTCAGGGGACAGTGACCACTGTTGTTATTTAGAGCTTCAATGGGACAAGTTTTTTGTGGAGAATGAAATATTGATAACTTGAAATGAACTTATCTTTATTAAATTTAGACCACATTAAAGAGGTGTGAAATGTTTTTGGCTTAGGTGACACGCCTCCTGACTGTAAAAAAGGGACGGGCCGACATCCCCCAGCATCCCAGTCACTACTGCATCCTCACTTGAAGCTGAATCATTTTGTACTCCTGGTGCAGGCTACATACAATTGTTTGTCTAGCTATCAAAATGAGCCAAATGTCATGCTTGAACTACTGCCTTCAACTGTGGTCTGACATGATGTTGCTGGCATTCCTGTATTATATTACACTACATTATTTTAGCTTTCCAAACATTCTCAGCTGTATACCAAGGCACTATAGCTTGCCAAGACTCTCAGGTAGTGAATTCCATGTGTCCCAGTGTGTGATCAGCTAGGTCTGGCACCATTACAGCAAAGAAAAATTACACTTTCTTGGTCATGTTCTGTCTTGCATGAAACATGTGGATTGTTATCTGCTGATGGTTGGAGTTTGTCAACCTGTGGTTTCCAGTTGGTCTATTGTTCATTCAGTAACCCAGCTGTAATTTGTTTACAGTGCCACATCCTGTTTTAAAAGAATTGGGATATTTGTCAACAGGGACTGTGGGGTTATATAATGTACCCTATTGCAGGTCATAAATGTCTTATCTGTTGACCCCAGTCACTCAGATTACATGCAAGATGAATGTGTCTTAAACTGTGGAGGCCAGCAACTTATGGCAAGAATGATTTCTTGGTAGTATTCTTGCCCAGTCTGCCCTGGACCTGAGATGCAAGAATCTCTGTAGTAAAGATGATGTAATCATGTGCTTGACTTGAAATGAATGGTGATAATTTAGGAAGACTTAGTGATCTTGTGTTTGGGGGTAATGTATACAGAATGGGGCTCCTGTGTTGGTCAACTGAATGCTGTAATGTAAACAAAATTTCTGGAAAAATATTTTGGGAATATTGTTTGGCACTTTATAAAAAAAATATTTTTGGAAATACGGTGTCACATTTTATAGAAAAAATATTCTTGGGAATACAGTGTCACACATTGTAGTTGCAATCAACGTGTGATTATGAGTTTGCAAAATTGTGCGTGATTGTAAATTGTAGACTGTACAGGTTGGCTTTTGTGTTTGAAACTACCTGATAACTTGATGAAAAGGTGGTATTTTCCTATATGATGCAACAAAGTGTCAGTAAGTGGGTCTTGTTCACACTACTGGTATTTTGCTTCTTATGAAATTTTCAGTTTGTGAACGGAGTTAACAGTTCACCCTTTAAAAGGAAGCTAACCTATAATCAAAGGGGTACTGATAGCCCTTGTTTGGAAGAGGTATTCAGGACGTCACACTCAAAAAAGTGACGTTTTACGAACAGTTTTCCTTTGAAGAAAGGGTGCCTTTTCTGACAAAATTAATGACAAAATAATACCTTTCTGATTTAATTCATTGCAAATTGGCTCACTTTGATGGTGCGAAACATCTACGTAGAGGTTCATTTTCCAACTATGGTTAATTTCCAGGAGTCATTCTTTTTATGACTTAGGTTGCCAGAGATGCACTCACTCACTGGCTTAAATGGTGTACAATTAGTTTATCTCAAGTATCCCTACCAGGTGGTCACTTTTATGGAACTATCCCACAAAAGGGTATCCCTACTATGTGGTCACCTTAATTGAACTATCCTCATAAAAGGGTAAAGTGTTAGTCAGGAACAAAATCCTATGAAAAGGTGACCTTTTCGCTCCCTGCTAATGAGTTTCTCTCTTCCAAATCTAGTCCCAAATGGATGAGCATCCTTATTTGCTAGCTGCTCCCCTTCTAAATATAATCGAGTACCTACTCCCCCCCCCCCGTTACGCCCTGAGGTCTCTGCTCTGCATCACTCCTTAGCAGTAATTTGATTTTAATACAGAAAAGATGGAAAGATACCATTACACACTAGATGTAACCCTCAATTTTGCTAAACCAGCCAAATTGTAAGATACTGGCTTTCTAGAGAACTGATACACCACCCTAAGATTGAAAAGAATCATTTTCTTTACTGGTTAAACCTTTTCTCTGTTCTGTTTGTGACAGAGTAAGACAACTTTTTTCACTTTTACATTTACCACATTTGCTTTGCAATGTTTTGTTTGAGGTGAAAAGTTTTGAAGACATTAGTCATGTTTGATTGGTGAACAAAACCTGGACTTCAATGAAAATCTGTCTGGTTCATGGAAATGTCGATATCTCGTCGTGTTGATAAAAAAATTTCTCATGTGGTCAGGTTGATATTGATTAATCTTCATTACTTGTGTCTCGTCTTCCATTAGTTTTCTGATGTCTGGAGTTCCTAAGTACAATTCTCATGTTTTTGATGAATGAACTGATTGCTGTTATTGACTGCATGCAAAGCTTAATGATGTCAATGGAGGTCCAGGCAAGCTTGCACTGAGCCCAGGTGCACTCAATTAAATGCGTAATGGCCCAAAGCCCAGTTTCAGCAACTTACCTGTGTTCTAAACAATTAAACTTGGAAATTTCATCACACATATCCTTTAATCTCAAGTGTCTGATTTCCTTTGCATTTGTAATTTTGTGATGAGAAGAAAGTTGCGGTCTTGAACAGCAGACACCAAACCTAACTGTGCAAATTACCAAGCCCTGGTACCCCTGAACTCCATTCTCCCCATGCTGAAATTGCTCCATACAAGGTGACCGCAGGAGACCGCTGTCTAATCTTATTATTCGAAATTATTTTCGGCATTTTCTATTTTACTTTTGTATGATCTCGACATCAGTATCTATTATTCTATGCTACATTATATAATAGCTATGGAGATGAGTTTCTAATACCAGTTTGCACTTGGTGACCTCAGCACTAGAGTAATCTATTTATTCTATATTACTGTTCGTTAACCTGTGTTTGTTCTTTCATTACATATACCTATGTTAGACGTAATTCAGTATTGTTGAAGAAATGCCATAAAGGAACCACTTCTGATACAAACACTATTGTATAGTTATATAAGTACGCTGGCTAAAAGCTTGAGTCTGAATTTTTACTTGAAATTTTGAGTTTTTACTTGAGCTTATAACACTAATACAGGTGCTGTTTTCCATGCACACAGTGGGCGCACATCAGCACACTGTGTTGCTCTTGTTCGAAGCAAAATTAGGTAGTTTAGTTTTGTCCTTGGATGGATCTGAAGTTTTTGTTGGATAAATGCCAACATGGCACTCACTTAACTAGTAATTAAGTGGGCTAAATAAATAAATTTTAGGGACTCCAACGCTGAGTGGCCAGAACAGCATTAGTTTTAAGAAGAACAATGGTTTTTGTTCCAAAATGGCTTGAGTACCAGGCAAGAACTGTCTGTGGTGCTTGACACTGAAAAAAAAAATTTTTTTTGAGAGAGCAATTGTGTTAAACATGAAACTTAGATATGAACGCTGTTGGTACAAATACCTTGATCAAGTTCATCAAGAGTGAGTTTATGGCCCAAAATTTAAAAATGGTAGTTGCAGCACCACTTAAATGGTATTGAAGTGTGGTTAGGATGCCACCTCCCATGTATTATGTTTTACAATGGTTTATTTCCTCCAGTTCAGTTACTGTACACATCCCTGGGTCAAGTGGTTCAGGTCTCCCTTTCTAATTGTGGACACTACTGATAGCTACTGTCAACGATTTTGCACGTAATTAATTTTGTAAGTCAGGTAGTGAGTGACCACTTTAAAGCTGCATTTTGCCCTCTTTAGTTGGCTACAGAACGAAAATCAATTTTGGCCCTTTACTTTCATAAAATCGGTGTCGTAATAAACCTTACTGCGACAGTATTCCATTTCCGTTGCCAACAACATCGAAGCGTTTTCCTGAGTAGGTGATGGTTTCGGTGTTGTTGTTGGCAACAGAAATGGAATCCTGTCACAGTAAGAAATATTACGAGACTGATTTTATGAGATTAAAGAACCAATTCCAAATGCAAATTTTGATTAATCCACAGTTTCTGATCAGTCTGGAGTAAACAGTTCGATACAATGTGTTTTTAAACTTCATGCTGATCTGAACTAATTACTAAGTTATGCATTGTTCTCTGAGGGACAATCTTTTTGTTTTGTTCCAAGCCAACTTTGGGCCCAGCACATCCAGGATGTGTCTTGACTAAATGACCCCCCTCTATGGTGTTGGAGGAAATAGGGCTTTGATGACTCAATTTATGAATTAATTGGTACCGCATGGTGGAAGAGTAGGTTGAAGCAGTGGTGTTGGTTTCTGCTCGAGGATGTTGCATTTGGAATTAATTGATTAACACACTTTTTTGATTTCCTTTCCAGCCAGTCTCAAAAATGGTGATGAGCAAATGTGTTCTGACATGTTGATAAACAGTGCTATACTCTCCTGTGGTGTATATATTTTCGGAATTAACAAACTTCTGTTCAGTAAAACCTGAAATCAAATATTTTTATGAGATGTTTTAAGTTATCCTTTGTCATTAGAGAGTTTGTTTTGTTGTCAAGCAAATGGTGATAAATAGGGTTGTGGTACAATGTCAGTCTATTAATGTCTGATAAGAGCCTGATGGAATACCTGCTAGGTGATTAGAATCTTGGGTCAAAATCCTGGTTTAACTTAGGGGTAAGTTAACAAGTTTTGATGAACACACCACTTCTATGTCTGAGGCTGTTTGGAAATCCCCAACTGAATTCTGTGATGACATTGTGGACGTAAAGGGATTGTTGATCTACGGAGGGGGGAGCTTAAGTTGCTTTTTAGCTATTGTTAAAATTACTCAGCATTTGTGCAATATGGTAAATAAGTTTTGGGTGATTTAGAAGTTTTTGGCAGGTGTCCATGTTGTCAATGATGAACAATTAGGTGTTTGAGAACTCTGCTGATTACAGACAATACTTTATTGGCTAGGCCTACTACTAAGACTTGACACAAATTCTAGAAATAGGCAGTATTGGCCTTCCCAAATTCAAGAATCATTGGAAAGATGACAAAATTACCCACTCTGTAGATTGGAAATACTTTGTGTGCAATTTAAGACGTATGGCGAATGCCAAATGGCCCTTGTCCCAAATTGCAGAATGTTGGAATTTCCATCTCCTAAATTCTACATGCCCAATGTACTAAATTGGATATTTTTTAACGCAGTTTGGCAAAACCTCGATTTTAGGTCACAGTTGAAATTGTAGCACTTTCACTATCCAAGTCGTGTCATTTGGAAAAGGGATGTAGCCCGACATTATTGCGTGGGGAATCTTTAAAAGCAAATACTGATTTTCCATTTTCAACCAAAGCTTGATGTCGGTTTCTTGTTTTGCTCAATTGTTAACAGGTGAATTCTGCTGTTATCTTTCAAACTCATGTTTGGTGTCTACTTCAAATGTCATGTCTGGTGTGCTCTGATAAGGCACTCTCACCTGACTGCACTCTGGCTGAATGATGAATGCCAGATACACCTTTGATGTGGGATTGAGCAAGTTTAACCAAATGAAATCCTAGTAGATTTCCTGATTATGAAGGGAGTCCGCATAGCAGGAAAGAACTTCAATATATTACAAACAAACTAGAACAATTATCATATGCAAAGTATCATTTCATAATTCACATTTCAATAATATACCGACACAATGAGGTCGCAGGTTATCTTCCAAATTTTAAAAAAACTGCTAAGTAATTTTTTATAATGACCGTGCCCATAAGCCCGTTCATTGAATTTAAAACATCGTTTTGGTGATTGAAAGAGCTGGATGCGTTCACATGGCAAGTTGCCTCGGGACAAGTTGTTCCCATTTGATTTTTTGCCGTCACTGTCTATGCATTTGTTCATAGAGCCTGGTCTTGTCAAAGTTTGCATCTCTAATGTACTATAGTTTCCTCCTTTTTTACAGACTTCTCACTGTGACTTTTCATATACCTAAGACAGTATGTTTGTACAGGGCTTAGCAGTTGAGAGTTCAGTGCTCTCTCAGAGATGCATTGAGTTTCGTTGCTGGGCTACAGGGGTCAGTTTTATCAAAGGTTGAATGTCTGGTCTTAAAGATGGATGTAATTTGAATTTGATTTGAAAACAATTCTTGAACATGGTTTGTGAAGACAGTCGTCAAAATTCTACATTTGAAAAAATGTCAACTTAGTATCAGTTGCATTGTTTACATTCTTCCAAAAAACCCAGTGCCATGTTTGTAGTAATAATGGTGACCGACGACTGTCTTCATCAGCTACGACTGGACCTGTGAGAAAACGGACCTCTGGTAACCAACTCGAGACTAGTAGAATGTTGCTGAGAACACTAACCCTGGTCTGAGCTCATCGCAAATGTGAACTGAATTATGCTAATTATCGTCACATTTTGAATTTTACATTTACAGTGTCAGGCTCTTCTAAGACGGGTACAGCTCAGCATGAGTACAGTTACCATGAGGTGACAATTCCATGGCTGCGTCACTCCGGCCACAGGCAGCGTCGGTCATTCTCTTCCATCAATGGTGTAAGTATCAACAATTACATCTTGCTTTTTATCATTGCAGGACCCAGGCACTGGCGGATGTAAACTCGGTCCCCGCACGGGGTAGAAATCCCAGACCTGTTCTCCTTAAGTGCTGTGCATAAACATTTTAAAGTTAAGCTTAAAATCAAGATCAGCTTAAAACTAATAAGTAACGGTTTGCTACTTTTTATTTCTCGAGTCTTAAATACTATATTAAAATTTGTGTTTAACAATTATTTTTGCCTATTACACTCTTGCTATTTTTTGCTGTATCAAGTCATTTTAATGTTTTTGCAAAAGTAGATAGCTAACAAATGCCAACCTGCAGGTCTCTGAACTTTGACCTAATATACAGTCCCCTGATGAGCTGTAAAATAAACAGGTGTGGTATTTATTTACCCATCTAGTTTCCTGTCACTTGTCTTTGTTTTTGTTTCTTGTTAGAGCTTGAAATATTGCCAGACTGCTCACCAATGAGGAAAGTTGTTGGTGTTGTCAGAAATTTGCTTATGTTACTGCTGCAGGCAGTTGGTTGGAATCAACTCGTGAGGTGAAATTTAATGAAAACAACATAAGCCATCAAATTTGGACGTTAGCTTTTTCTACTGTTCTTTTTCTTTTGTCTTTTGTATTTAGAAAGTCAAGTCAATCCATTACGAGCGTTGTTTATACCTGACCAATATAACATCTGATTTACATTGTTAAGTGGGTGCTTAAGTCAGCACTTAGTTATGAATAACCTAGGTGATACACTACTAATACCTTTCCCAATGGTCACCACTTTCACCACTAGCACCACTGTCTCTCAACTTCAAGCAAGCTCCCTACAAAGAGCCTTCTTTGAAAACCATTGTTTTCTAGTGCCCCCATATGCATATGTGGGTGCTTATTGCCGTAATCTCATATCAGATCTACAAGAGTAGGGAAAACAGTGACGAAAATGCCGACTTTAGTTATACCTACACAAGGGTCTATTTTCTGCAACACTTTATTTCTATAGCCCTTTGAAATGTAATATTGATGTCAAAGCACTTTCAGTCTCTGCAATAAATTGATTATCGCAATGATAAACACACTGTCAGTCTTCCATCCCCTGTGCAACCTCTTCAGACAGCTACAGCATGTTTTGGGTGTTCTAGTGAAAATCTCAGAATTTTGTTTACATTGTTTTGGCCTCCACCTTTCTATCTGCTAAGCATTTCAAAGAATCACTTCATCACTTTCTGCCTTCTTTCACCTGTTTGTCTGAAGTGACTAATTATACAAGAAAGCTTGCACTCTACCTGCGCATGGGTGCTCAGACACTGACTTCATTGAATATCACATCAACTTGCCAGGAACAATGTCAAAAGTTTTGCAGATTAAGAAGTATTGCCAGATTGATAGCACTGAAAAGATCAGCCATACATTACTACCATGCACGTGGTAATTATAACTGCCTATCTAAACTCTCCCTATATGCTACACAACAAGTCAAATAAATGAGTGTGCGCTATTGCTACAATATAGCTACAGATTTTAGAATCTACTAGCTGAAACTAATTTTGTTCCAAAACAAACTTGTGGTGATCTGTCACAATTATAACTAATGCGAGTAGGAAACGGATCATTGTTCAGAAATTCTCACGTGCTCTGACACAGCTTTCACACCCATTTACTGAATCACACTCTCATACAAAGTGGTATAAAATTAATGATGGTCAACTGATCCTGTTTTAATTTGGAGTATATAGGAGTAAGGGTACTATTGCAGTACATAAGAACTGTAGTATGATAGTGAATGACCATGTTACACCTGTGGATTATACTCTTGGTGAGACTGTATTTGGATACAGCTACCCAGCATGATATGATTGTTTTAAACATGTTGTTGATGATGTCATACAGTGGTTGAGGTTGTTGAAAGTCACAAGTTGGTTGCAGGTCAAAAGTTCAGTCAAAACATGATCTAGAGACAAAAAAGGCTTACTATCGTGAAACCACATCCTTATTTTTCATAAGAGAAAGGTGTTGAATCTTGGTTTGGTGTACTGACTTCTGCTCACGTGGTCTTTAATATTGCTATTTTCTTTCTCTTTTTTCTCATTGTCTAATTTTTCTATAAAGTCTTAATTTTACAGGTATGTAGGGGCATGATTTAATTCACCAGTTACAGTGCTCGATGCTTAGTCTTCAATGGCGACTTCTCGCAAAAATCCCAGGTCGCCAAACAAAATCTGAGATTGCCAAAACTGACGTCAACCAAACAATAAAACATTGTGCCGTACTCCGTTCTCAAAGAATTACGCATTCCTCTTCCATTGCTATTCTGTTCTATTCAGTCTCTAACTCAATTCCTCCCAACGTAGAACGCAGATGATCAGTGACACTGGAGGTGTGTGTTTCGTGGTCCGACCTTGTCCGATTTTTGCCAAACATTTCTAGCTTCTTTCTGTTTGTTTCCTGTTATAATTTAAGCGTGTGTTTGGTGTGTGCTGAATGCTGAGGGTGGCAAACGTACAAGTTTCTCAAAATAAACGGAATATTTGTGAACCAAAGGATGGAGAAGTGTTGGTAATTTAAAGATTTAAAGTTTGGTAGTCACCACAAATTTTGAAACGCATTTTGGGGGAATTTTTGTCTGACTTTGTTACTCGCTGTGGTGACTTTGTGGCATCTTGGGATTTTCCCAGGTTGCCTAGCACAGTTTGAGGTCGCATTGGCCACCTGCAGGTCACCAAATCTAGCATAAAGTTACCTTAATTACACTGACGAATCTAGGATATCACAAGAGGATACAACTACAATTTTCAAAGGAAAGGGCCTGTGCAATCCTAAAACACTGTTGGTGGCATTTTTTCTAAATTCACCTACCATTTTCCACTACCATTCCAGTATGTTAAGTTAATAGTTTTATTAGCAAAATAAAGCTTGGTGGCACTCGCCCTTCTTCTTCTAAGTGCAGTGTTTAACCAATGGCTTGTGTTTAGGAGAGTGTTAGCGTAACATCTGAAGTGAAACTGATTGATTGTTACACACTTTATTTTGAGTCATCTCTGACATTAGTACAGCAACAAAAGTTTATGGGAAAGTGAAATGTGAAATAAACCTGGTTTGGAAACGCAGTGAAGACATCCCAAAATGTGTGTACCTTTGAGCCAAGTATCATTACAGTTGGGAGACCAGTATTATGTTGTAAACATTGCAGTCATTGGATTGTTTCAAAATTCCTGAATAGCTCACCTAATACTGAACCAAGTTGCCCCTGCATTGAATAACAGTCTTATGTAACCTAATTTGGACAGAGAACAGATCTTCATGAGAGGGTGTTGATTAGTGTTTTATCTATCTCTTCCTCAGTGTCTAGACTAGCTTTTGATGCAGAGTCTGACATCTTGTGGTTGCAGTTTAAAAGTTTTTTTTGAATGGACTAGTAGAATGGCTGGAACTTAAGCCAACTACACTAGCCTGGTTTATTTTAAAGGCCATTCCCATTAACATCAATGTGTGTTCAGGGGAACGGGTGTTCAGGGAGCGCCTGACAGTGGAAACTCTTAAGAGCTCAAGTATAGGGGTGGGAAAGCCAAAGTTAACTTCAGAGTTAACTTGATGGGAAAAGGCTTTTAGAACAGTCTATTTGCAATTTGCATATCTCCAATTTAATTCTCCTTGTGGTGACACATAAGTTAAAGCCATAGAATTGACATAAGTTTTCAAAGGGTAGGACCTCTAATACATTTCTGAGCAGGCCTTCTTCTGGGTGGGTCTAGGGAATCCAAATGGACATTCTGACTAAAATTTAGACACATTTGCGAGGAGGTGCTGTTCATATATTTGGACCTCCAAGTAAAGTATATGCAAGTAAGGATTGGTGTCTCTAGCTTGCTAACCACAGCTCTGGGACCTCAGTGGGCCTGTCTAGATTAAAAAAGTTAGTGAAAGATATGAAGTGAAATACAATAATGTTTATTGCAGACCTGTGTCTTCACAGTAACAATTACCACACTAGCACAGNAGGTCCATGTCCCTATATAAAGTACAGAATGGCAGTGGCATGTGAGTCTATTGAAAGCAGACACTCTGGCAACCAAGCACGTGCTCATGATTGACAGGTCTACCAAGTAGTTTGAATATTGCAACATTTTAAATACTTTGTATATTTCTTTCTGAGTTGAAAGGGCCAACTTCCCGCTTTGATTAACCGGGAGTCTTAGTAATCTTTCAATGTGGGTGTCCAAACTGGACAAATTCTGATTGACAGGGCGTCCAAATGATACATTGGGCGTCCTTGCCAGGGCGTCTACATTAGTGCTAGGGCATACCCTGCATGAAGGCCTGCCTCCAAGTAAATTATATGCAAGTAAGGATTGTTCTCTAGCTTGCTAACCACAGCTCTGGGACCTCAGTGGGCCTGTCTAGATTAAAAAAGTTAGTGAAGGATATGAAGTGAAATACAATAATGTTTATTGCAGACCTGTGTCTTCACAGTAACAATTACCACACTAGCACAGCAGTATGGCTTGGGATCATTAAAAGGAAGCTGCACCTCATTGTTCTTGGATGCCTTAAGAAATTGCCTGGGAAGCCCTTTTTGGTCGCCTATTTTTGGAATCTTGAATGAATCGCTGTTTCTATTTATCATATCTTTATCTGGCTTTTCAAGTGGTGAACTACTCTTTAAAAGTGCCATGTTGTGATTACCATCATGATGGCAGCAGGCGACTTTCGAAATAGCCACGCCATATTGAAATTCATTATCTCACCAGATGGCGATCAGGTCTTCATTGGACAAGGTTTCAGCGCCACCTATAGATCCTATGTAATGCAGACGGGAGGGCAACCTTCGGGTAGAAAAAGCATTAATTTTAACACCTTTCCTGACAATATGATGCTGCCAAATTTCCATTGCTGTGCAGTTGGATGGGATTATGTCTTATGCATAAAGGCATCCTTTTTGAAATATCAGTGGATGAACATGCTGTGGTGTTCCACACATTTCCCACTGTGAATATTCGCAGTGACAAAGCCAGTAGCTGCAGCTGATGAAGCAGGAGAATTCCGATCCTAGCCTGTGTCAAAAAGCTAAAATATATTAGCGAAACTTCGCTTTTACCGAAGTTTCGATAAGTGGGAAAGGCTAACCCCAGTTTAACTATAAGCGACACTTCGCTTAAAATAGTTGAATTTAAAAGTGAAGCTTCGGTGTTGCGGCAACACTAAAAGTGAAGTGATCAAAGTTATTGGTAGAGGTCGCGGCAACGATATATGATCACGTGAGACTCGTAAAACGTGTTCTTTGTTATTGTAGCGTAGCTGGACATGCTCTCAACAGACGGGCGTAAATTGATAAAAGAAAGCTGAGTGAAGAATGACACTGATCATTTTCATAAACACTTATAAATGGCAGGAGAACAATTAGCCTCGAACCCACTACTCAATATTCTTTTCAGAGTACGACTGAATTGCGTCGACTGAATTGCGTTGTCTGTTGTCATAGCGATAACTTATTGTGGGAAAGGTAAGCAAAGTTTCGGAAAAGCTTCAGTAAATCGAAATTCCTCTAATGGGAAGACTGAACCACTTAATCTTATTTAGGAATTAGACTAGTCTGCTTTATTTTTATTTTTGGTGTCAAGTGGGCAACCAGGGTTGGACCATCTCTTCTGATGTAAGAATATCTACTTCATCCGACAAACAAAACAGGGCATTGTTTATGTAGCAATCTTGGTGGTTAACACCAGAGTGAGGGGTTAATAAATTGTATCCTATTCTTGGTGGTGAAATCAAACAGCAGCTCTCTATTCCAAACAAACAGAGGATGTGATAAAGTAGCTGTTGCCATTTTGGAAACAATGGCACACTACTGTATCCATCCTTAATGGCATTGTTGTATAAACAAAGCTCCAGTGGGTTGTTTAATTGCTGAGTGTTGTCTGTGGTTACTTCACATGTGAGGACGCTGTGGTGGGGTGGGATTGTTAGTCTGCCAGAACCTCATAACTGGATTTGAGGCTTTGGTTAATTGCCCATGAGACTCCATGTAGACTTCACCAGGAGCCACAGAGCCACCAGGGTGTTTTCCCAGTAGGGTGCTTGAAAAGTATCATGTTACTGCTTATCAAGAAACAAACAGAGAGTCATAAAATTGGGCACTATCTGCATACAGTCTGATATTGAGGTTTTGTTGGGCACTATCTGCTTACAATCTGATATGGAGGTTTTATTTGACGTAGGAAATGTAAAAATCTAAATTTTGATTTGAAAATTAATTTTTAACGTTGTTGGGTTTGATAATGAATTTTCAGGCACTTATTTTAACTGTCTACTTGTTTTAAAACAGATCAAAATTGTTCGTTACATAAATTTGTCTCAGAGCACATTTAATATGCCCCATTGACCAAAAGCACGGTAAAAAGGTTAGTCACGTTTTCCTTTTAAACCATATTCTTTTCCTTCATGCCTTTCAAAAGAAAAAACGGTAGTTACTGTAATAAAAACTATAGTAAAATATTCACCAATATGAGGTCACTTTTCCATTAGGGGAACTACTGTTAACTGAAGCTGTGCCGAAACTTCGCTTACCTTTCTGACTCCATAGCAATATTGAAGTTATCGCTATGACAACAGACAACACTGTTCATTCGTACTCTCAAAGTATAATGAGTAGTGGGTTCTAGGCTAACTGAAAATTGTTCGCCTGCCATTTACGAGTGTTTAATATGAAAATGATCAGTGACATTCTTTATCAGATATGATTTCTTTTTTATTTACGTCCAACTATTGAGAGCATGTCGGCTTTGCTACAATAACAAAGAACACATTTTGCAAGTCTCGCATGATCACACATCATTGCTGCAACTTATTCCAATAACTTCGACAAAGTTTCACTTTTAGTGTTCCTACTACACCGAAGCTTCGGTGAGTACTGAAGCTTTGCTTTTGAATCCTACTATTTCAAACGAAGTTTCGCTTGCAGATTAACCACCAGAGTTAATCTTTCTCTTTTACTGAAACTTCGGTAAAAGCAAAGTTTCGCTTCTAATGGGAAAGCAACTTAAGACACAACAACATGGCCGACAAGTGAAATTTTATGTTTTCATTTTTTTATAAAAGATAAGTAGCATCAAGCCATTAACTACCTTCAGACAATGTTGCTGAGCAATTGCGGACATTCAAAACAACATTAGAAGCTTTCGAAAAATGAAAAAAGACCAATTTTGACAATTATTTGTATCCGCAATTGGTTACACTTGACAATAGTATTTTTATGTATTCCTTATTTTGACAATATATGTACACAAACAATTTATAATTGTATATGGCTGACATTGTCACTTGGCATTCCCACTTGAGGTAGATTCCTGTTAAGTGGTGTAGAAAACTTTTTTGCCAAGCAAAGTTTAATAACACACTCAGCTTATGAACAATGGAATCAGACATTTAGCCCCTCCTGAGACTTGATCTATGAACATGTTAACATATCACTTCCATGCACAGATTATATACAGTGCAGGTTGCAAGTTATTCTTAGTCACTCACATTGCTCTTAGACTCTGCACTCACCCTAAGTGTTTTGATAAGGGCTGGTGTTCCATCATTATTGGATCTGATTCATTTGTGGCAGTTCTTTGTCTATTTCACGTAAACGTCATTTCCAAAATTGTAAATAAAGTTACTGTACGTTTTGACAATGCAAAGTGAGTTTATTAATTTAATAGTTGACAAAAAATGTTAAACGTTCTTTTTGTTGAGAAATTTCACTTGTCCTCCATAGTGTTCCTAAATATGTGATGAATTAGTGTTTTTGGATTGTTGTCTACTGGCAAGTTTTTGCAGTGAAACTGGTTGTTTATTGCAGCAGTGTTTGCCATTCTATTCCAAAACCTGAGGCCTAGTGGGCCCATCTTCCAAAAATTTGGGTTCCATTTCTATTTCTTGGGGTGTGTAAAAACAGTTGAGAAACCGTAGATGAGTTTATACCTAGGCCTGGTGTCTATGGGAAAAATGAGATGAATTTTGTGATACTGGGGCCTACTTTTATCAATGGAAAATATTGCAAGGTGTTCAAGAAATGAAACTGTTGTTTTTTATCAAGTTTTTGTCTTTTACCTGATCAAAGGGGGGCATACCCATAAACTAAGTATGTCTTTTGTGCTTAATTGTGTCAATTAACACAAAAATAAGGCTCGGGTGAACATTGACTACATCCAAGGAACCGACTTGACTTTCTGGGGAAAGCTATATGTGGGCAGGGATCAATCCCTTTTGAGGACAGCAGCTTTAAAGGATTATTGCAGCTTAAAATTCACCAGGCATGTTTACTGGAGCTTAGAATTCATGAACTGTGTCCTCCACAACAACATTCTCTCTCATTTCTGTACCAGACTACAGGGTGTGTTAAAATCTGTGAGCGATGTGCCTCCAATTGCCCTAGAATTGCATTATCACACAAGGAATGTCTGTAGTTCTTAAGCTTTGTGGTAGAAGTCAAGTGACTGTCTACCGTCCTGCGTTCAGTATACAGTCACAGATTCATGACTTAGTCCAGGGGGCCTGACCATCGACAAACATTGGAGGTGCTTGACTCATCGATTACAAGAATGTAAAAGTCACTCAGCAGGGGGTCCGGAAATCCTGAACTCCCCTAGTCAGTTGGTGAGTGGTCAACTTTCTGTCACCTTCCTAGCACTACCTGTTCCTCAAGCCTCATGGTGCCACCAGGATTTTAAGATGACCACCTTCCTCCCAGATTTTAAAAATTTTGTTTTTTGCCAGAATCCCAGAAGGAGGCACAATGCATTAAATCTTCCACTCTGATGGGAGTGCTGTGGGTCATCCAATTTCTATACTAGCACAATACCTGGGCAACCGAGGAAGTGAATAGCCTGAGACGTTACATGACAGGACAAAATGCCTATTGAGACAATGCTTGAAAAATGCAAAATAGCTCCTCGAATTAGTGCCTCCCAGCCAACCCATGGGATGGGAGACCTACAGATCAAGAACTGCAGGTCGACCTGGTGCTGTTATCATATTCTGTTAACCCCTACACTTTAGGGCACTGTCCATATTTGAGAAATAACACAGGCTCTAGTTCAGGCTTATAATAGCAGAGGGAGCACTATCCATGGTAGTGTTTGTTTTTCTATAATTCCCTTTGCCTGTTGCTGTTCTGCAGCTGTATTCCAGACCGAAACTCAACCATGTGTTATGTACGTGGTACCCACAGTGCCTGCTAATTCAGTTAACCCCTGACACACTGACTCATCCCTAGCTGATGGACAGACCTGGGGGTCTCTCACTCAGTCTCAGTGTTGCTAACCTCAGAGAAACCTAATCATGTGATTCTCACACCGACTGCTCTTGCTCAAGGGTAAAGTGCATATGGTTCTTTGGCATGTTGGGAGATGTGTGCCAAGTTTTATTCAGTGTTCCTCTGTGTTTTTCTAAGAAGGTAGATACAAGGTCTGATTGAAACTTAAGTGGCTGTACATAAGCTGAGAAAACTTATTAGTGGCATAGCCACAGGGAGAGGGGAACAACAGGGCCACGGAACCTCTTGTTCATTCCTGGAAAACACGTCCCCACTTCATTGCAAATTGACCCCAGGTCCACTCTAGCCTGTGTCTATCATCTGTCTTAGGATAATGCAACATTTGCTATTCCTGCAGCCTGGAAGTAATGTCTAAAATGCCTCTCAATCGAACTTATGTCATTTGAGCAGATTTTAAGGTGGATCATTAGAAGGCTGATGAGATCCTTCATATTTGAAATTTTTGCCAGGTGTTGGACCTAACCTTCTGATCAGAGGGCATGTGAACAGTTGTATTACTCTGCGTACCATTGTGTAGTCAAAACTAGGATTTTAGCCAGAGGGGCACTGTTTGCAAAGGGTTAATTTTTAATATAACCAGCTGTTTGTTTTCTCACCATGACAGTAGCGCTTTTAAATGGGAAATTGTAGTTGGCAGAAAATGTACTTTGTTGGCTGCAGCCACACCAGCCCAGTTCAGCGTTTGTCCTCTAATTCTTTGGTGTAGCTGTAAAGGTAGAAATGTCAACAATTGAGAATGATTGGGATATGCATCACCAGTAACAACTGCCACAGACAGAACTTAAAATAATAGTCGCCTTCCCACAAATAAAAGATATTATATACAGACATCAGTGTGGGCTCAATTCCATTCTGTTGGGATTTAACCTTAATTCACTTGCAAACATCCCCTTTTCTCCATTTTTACCTTGATTTTTGTAAATGTCGCACTATCATGCATTGCATTATTTATCAGTTATGCTCAGACGTACACTTATGCATAGTTGCCAACCATCCTGCCTTTTGTAGAACAGTCCCGCTTTTGGAAACTGCGTACTGCCACATTATTATGTCCCACTTTTTGACATAGGTGATGATGCTAACAAACTCACAACAATGTATAAACACATATTCCTGTGGTTTTCCTTGTACCAATTCACACACATGACTGCCAATCTCATCCCAGGGTGCTTAAATTGGGAATCTAAAAAACAGGGTGGATGGTAAGCCAAGCTTGGACGTTTAAAATCAAAATTTTTAGAAAGTCGGGAGTCTGTGCTTACTGGATGGTGGACCGATTTTACTCTTACGGAGCTACACTGACGTCAGACTTTAAGCTTATTATTTGACAGATTGAAGTAATGGACTTCGACAGCCTGCAGTGGAATAGCGCACACGATACAGTGGCGCCGTGATCCCGAGCGTGATTGGGTTTTTACGTACATCCATCGCTGCTCGTCATCTCTTAGAACTAAGGTATTCCTACAGGTAGGCATGGGTTCAGTAAAGCAAGTTTTTTGAGAGAAAAGCAAGATCATGCAAAACTTCGCTTGTTCGCTGTGTATTTTTAAGGGAAGCATGTGATTTTGTCAAGATCCCACGAATGACTTAAAACAGTTGAGAATACAAAGAACATACTCAACAATGGAATGATACTACTAAGCAATAGGGATGCTCGGTTGGCTGCGAAAATAATGAAGTACAAAAACATCATGTGAGGCAAATCAAAAGTTAAAAAAGCAAGTCTTTGACCACGTGAATTCAGACAGAATGTTTGACTTTCGCTTAATGACAAGTTGATTTCTTGCGCTGTTGCTTTTGGTAATGGGCACTTCCAATTTGGTGTCAAGATTGAAAGTCATTAAAAGCATGCTTTTAACCAAGATGGGACAGTGAGACAAGTTGCTTGTCACGAAGGAAGGCTCGTGTCTGCTTGTATTCAAAACAATGCGACAATTTCACCTTTTACTCTGCTGTACGTGACCATCATTATAGACATAGCTGGGTATCATTTGTCTGTGAATTGTTGAAGTGCAACGTTGAGCCTGGCAACGAGTATGATTCAAATGCGGTTTCCGTCCAAAATAATGTGTTTAGAGTTTCTAATATCGTGTGCTGGTGTTTTTTCTTATTTCATTGCTCAGGATGCTAACGTTTCGTGTACTGTCTCTGAAAGTCGCAGAAATGTAGGCCACGGACTTGAAATTCCTGTCAAATTCCGCTTTGTTGGTTCTTCCACGGCAATGAAATAAATTTGACAATCACTGTCTCAGTGATCACTACACGAGTTCTGCTCGAGTCAAAGGAAACAATTGTGTCTCCTTCAGTAAAGATCATGAGAATATGGGTATTTAACCGCCATAGTAAGGCAAGATCCCATTTCTGCTAAAACTGACTTATTGTCACTGAAAGGTAAGCAAATTGTGCTCATTTTGGATTCTTAGTTTTGTGCGTTGAACGTTCACAAAAGCACAGACACTTTTGAGGGACTCTCTGTCATGAAAAATTGGGGTTATGGGCGGTAAGCTGAGCATGGGCGCTTAAAAATGAAAAGCTGAAAATTTCAAGGATGGGCCTTAAGCTGAGCATGGGTGGTAACCCAGACAAGTACAGTAAAACAAAAATGCACCTTCGGCATGATGTCACTAGATGTTATGGTGGACTTTCCCATCAGCAGCAGTATCCTGGAGCAAGGTATCCTGCTTTTGCATTTTAGAATGTTGGTATCTTTGCTTATTATAGACAACACTCGTCAACACTCGTGCATTTTACATTACCAGAAAGATGGTTTGCTTTGCTCAGGGCATCATGAAATAAGTATTCTGGCCTCAAAGTCATCAACGATGGTATCAACTGTTTTGGAACAACTAAATATGACTTCTGGACTTTGGAAATGAAGCAAATCCAAGAAATTAACAACTTTTCACAAGTTTAACAGTTAAAATTAACTGAAAACAAATTGTGTCAAGCATTTTATAACTTCCCCATTTGGCCCACGTACAAAATTGGCAAAACCAAGTTCATTTTGACCAATCCTTGTGTTCAATTCAAGCTCTTCCTGCAACCCTTTGTTACTTTCATCACCACAATTGAAACATTAGTGTTTTTGATCAGGGTATTAAGTTAAGTTGTTCCAGGAAATTTTTTTCATGTCTTCCGGCTGTCTGATGGTAATTCACCCTGGTGAAACGTTGACTATACTTGATTGACTTTGTCAGTTCCACCAAGTCAACCATTTAGGACATCTGATTCAAGGTTTGTGTGTTCCACCCCATCTCAGTTTTCAGCACATTCAGTGGTTGTAATTCGTACTAATAGGCTACTTTCGTGTCCAAATCATTTCATAGGATGTCCGCATATGACTATTAAATTTCGAGTGGGGGGGTCTCTGTTCATAACGTGACTTTGAAAAAGGGTTTCAGACTGATAGCACGTTTTATGGCTTCTTATGAAATTTCATTTTGTTAAAATTTTTTGGTAAAAAGCTTAAAAATCTAAAGAGTTTAATCTACTATTAGCATTGTTTGTACTGTGCAGGTGTTACAAAACAACATTTGACCAGTTAATAGAATTTACGGCAAGGAAATCAGACTTTTAGAAATCGGAAAATTTGTAATTATTTTTGTGTGAAGTGATAACATTTGTGGAGACATTGGGCCGCAACGCTTAGGTCTGGTATTGTGGTCGGACATGCTAATCGAATTTCCCGAAATCTAGACATAATTTAAGAGTGTGACATTTGATTCAGCCAACACACCAGTAGTTGTGACCACTCTCCTTGTTTTCTCTCGCTGCTGTCACTTGAGGTTTAGTCATGTCACTAAAAAGTCAAGATCAATTTACTCCACTTCCATCCGATGTCATGTTGAAACACTTAGAATAAACAGGCACACCTTTGTTTAAGAAGTGGTAAAAAATGCAGATTTAAAACTGGTACCCTACTCTGTGAGATGCTTGGTTTAAAGAACTTTGAATCTGATTACATTTGGCTTAATGTTGGTAAGTATAGGTGGGATTCGAGGCTTGGTTCTGAAGAGGTTTTGAGTGACGTCACTGAGTTCTGACAAAGGTGTCTGCTATGATGGACAGGTATAACCAGGGATTAATCAGATAACATTCTGAGACAGACTGGATCAAAACTTGTGAACAACAGATGGCGCTGCTGCTCAATACCACCAGACGAAGATTTGCTTGTGGCCAAGGGGACTTCACCTCATTTACATGAAGTTAAATTTTTTAATGAGATCTTAGTGTTGATTTTGCTATCCTGGAATCAATTTCAAGTGGGTGTTTTTCTTTAGCAACAATGTTGGGGACAATACATCAAATCATTATAACCATGCCGTGAATAATGCGCTTACACAAAAGTGACGCATTTCTAAAGATATGCGTGACTTTTCACCGCTCGTCCTTCTGAGCGGCTTTTACCAGGATCAAAGATAGCGCGGCACCAGAGTCAGACTCAGTTGCGACGACCGCATTGTCAGGTGCGAGCAAGACCCCATTAAGTGTAGTTACCCGACCATAAACTGTAGTAAACATCTCTGCCTGTACATACTGGCGAATTTTCAAAATGCATTAAGCAACAGTTTTCGTTAAAAATAAATACCACAGCTGTATTCAGATGAAAAAACAACCATTGAGGTTGGTTTTCGATTTTTAAAAATCAATGAACTATTAAGCTAAAAACTACGAACATTGGGTACGATTGAAGATAAACGACTGTGCGTATTGATATACTCGGTGGATTTACAAACGCTGATCAGAGTTAACAATATCACGTGGATTATTCTTTTAATTAATATACACCTAAGCTACATTGAAACATCTATAAGTAACATACAGTGACTAAATTAGATGTCAATAACATTTAAGACATCGCTTATGGTCCAGGGCATGCCGAACTACTTTACTCGTGGAGTAACACACTAACCGGACAACTGATATTCGTGGAAATGCACCAATTTCGATGCATTGTAGTTGTGAAAACAGGTACGTGAAGACAAGAAGATGGATAACTTTTTAGTAAACGATAGAGTGCAAACAGTGAATGAGGTTGGTCAGTGGCGAGAGCTGTGATTTCATTTTTTGTGACCCTGAGGAAAAGCTAGAACTATAGTTATGTAGTTACTGCAACCAAAATTCGTCCAGGGGTTCCAAATCCTCAGTTTGGCTATCACCATATTTGCACTTTTGTATATATTTCATGTTTTGAGTTCTAATAAAGATTGAACTTGAACTAGTGATGCATGCAGTTTTGTTTGTTGTGACATGTTTGGTGTAGCTGTAATCTGGAAAAGTCAGGGATGGTTTCACAACTGACTTTTAAGTTGCTTTGATACTTCGTTTAAAAACAAAATAAAAAGATAGCAACCTTAACTGGTGAGAAAAAAACAAGAAGACAGGAGTATTAAAAATAAAGTAATGAAAACAGGTATGAAACATATTTGAAACCAACCTTCCATTGGGATCGAAGTGGTCCTTTGTCAAGATCAAGGTAAATTAACGTTTATAGTCTTTTTGTAATATTTAAAATGTACCAAGTTAAAACTACTCTCCACATTGCAAGCATTAACTCTGTACAAATGCCAGAGAAAACCAATATGGGTGTAATAAGGACCACTATTGTTAAGAAAGTAGTACTAGCTATTACCTTCCCACTTCATTAGCTCAGATCTACATCAATACAAAGGGGGTGATGAATAGGCATCCTAAAAGTTATCTGAGGCTTAAGGGAACCAGAGCCATGACCAGTGTAAGCAAGAAATTCTTCACATGCACTTGAAGGAACCACTATTGTTGTCTGATTGGTACTGCCACATGCAGCAATTTTAGTACAGACTCTGCAAAAAAGTCTCACATATATGTAGATGTTGACTGCACTTTCTGATACGGACCAAGATATGTTCTTTACTGTGTAATTTGATAATTTAAGTTACAATCGCAGACTAAGGTGCAAAAATGCTTTGCATTTTACCGTTTTTGCCTGTACGTAGGCTTTGAAACAAGATGCACAAAAATGCTTGTAACTATTTGTTTTAAATTGGTCTTAAACCTGTGAAAGCTTTTTTACTTTTTTGTATATTTTGCTTCAGTTTCAAATGCTAGTAGCAAAATTTGCTTACGCGATGAAAAATTAATCTCTAACCCTGTAATTGTATTTGACTATTTGGTGTTTTCTAAGTTTCACGAATATGCATTTAGGTGGTGGTATTTCATTGGACCATGTCAGTGTTGATGCTGTAGTCTGGGTACTGCACTGTGGTGTAGTGTATTGGTGTTAAGTCCCGTCCATACACAGATATACCTCGGAACAACTTGCACCAGTAAGCAACTTGCCCCCACTTTGAAGTGGAGCGTCCACACGCACGTATCCAATAACTGGCCCAAAGAAGAAGTTATCGCTCTGTGCATGACAATGAACAGTTGATGGGAATTCGGCGCGCAGATGATAATTACTTTTGTCTTGCCCCAGGTTTGAACATTTACTCTACTTTGATATGATGGAGTAAGTGGGACAAGTTGCACTGGTTTAAATAGCATGCACACAGCCCTTAAACCTTTCGACAACTCATTCCAGGAATTCAGGATTAACTTGTTCTAAGGTAAGTGTAGGAGTCAATTGAACACACGGGATAGTCGGATATGATACGTTTATTCTCAACAAGGTTGACGTTGAATGCTTACTGTCCGACAAGGCCGGTTTCACTGAAACAAATATAACGAACAAGTCTTGGGAAATACAGTGTTCACGTTACAATACAATAAAGATATTCCATGTAATACAGCATGGGCTAAACAGTCTTAGACGATACGAGAAACAGCCAGTGAATTCTACGGTAATATGAGAAAAAATAGTATGAACTTACAATGATATAGGCTCTAGGCGCCATGAAAACATCGTTAGCGTTGTAAGCGTTACCAGTATGATAGCGGTTCATGTAAAGAAGGCCGGATAGTACCGGAACGTCGGTTATATAAGAAGCTTTAGCCAATTGACATATGTAGTATTACGTAACCTTACGCACTACAAAATAAAAAAGTGCATCAACAGTAAGTTTGTGTGGGCGGCACTTTACAGTGCTGTGCTGTGGCAAGCAAGTAAATTGTATATTACCAGTATATGATTCGTTCAGGTAAGTGTTAATCTTGCATTTGGTTAATGTTTTGAGCAAACTAATGTATTGAATTCAGTCTCTAAATTCATGAAATTGTGAAAAGCTTATGCCAATTTATTCTGTATCAACTACCATGTGTCTACTGTAATGTCTACATAATAAGCATAATAAGTGTATTTCATCATGTTAAAAGATTATTGGAACCCTTGTCTCCATGTGCCTAGTGCATGGTATTGATCACCTTTATGAGAAAAAAACAAATGAGAAATGAAGTGATCCAATTACTAATAGCACTAGGCAACACTGTAGTATTCAATGCAGTTTTGTTTGAAGAAGGGATACTGCCAAATTATGGTAAAAATTCCTCCGTTAAGGACGCAATATAAAGGACAACTAAAATGTTGCTTTCTGGACTTTTTTCTCAAAATATTTTCGTGAATGCTTTGCTTTTTTGCATGGTTTGTACAGTATAACAAACATTTGGTAAAATTTAAGCGGCATTATATTTGCCGTGTGATCAGTAGAAACTCTAGAAATTACTTTTCGCATGAAATTGAATTTTTACTGTGTTCTTAAATTTTGTGAATGTTTTTTATGTTGTAAGTTAAATGAAAGGTTAGTGTCGGTAATCTGACTCGCAGAATTAGTTTATGTTGTATGTAGTCACTTAGCCCAGTGTGTTGTGTGGCCACTAGTAATTGGAGGACTACAAAAAAGTGGTTTTAAACCTTCAGCCTTAATTACCAGGGCAGTCATACATTTGGCATTCTGTGGTTTCTGATCCTGGTGATCTCATAGTTTTGTTGAAATGGGTTTGCTACCTTGTATGCCGGAAAGATGGCTTTCCCAGAATTCGCCTTTCCTTTTTAGGTGCCTAGATGCTTAGTTTATTGCAATATTCACGTGCCGTGCAACCAAGAGGCAGTTGCATTTCAGACATCTGATCTGCCTTCTTATCGGCTGCCCCAAAAAGCTCAAAATCTATTGACAGATCTGCCTTCTGTCTGTGAGAAGGCTATAATCCATTGACTTCAAGATGTAACTCGTCATTTAAGGCTCTGCTTGCCCATAACGATCGTCAGTTGGCGTGAATATTAGTATTTTGCGTATTTAATGTAATGGTAATATGATAAAATTGCTCGTTAGTTGGCTGATAGGACACCAGTGTGATGCAGGTTTGCCTTCATATTCGGACATTATATCCACATTTTCACTGAAATTCAGGTAAGAACACTATGAAATCAGTTTTCTGAATTTTGGGAGCATCTCCATTGTATAGAAAATTTGATTGACGTGTGCCAGATGGTTCGAGTTGCATTTGGCAACACTACGCTCGTAGCATGTCGAACTTGTGAATGATCGATTTGATTCGTTTAACCATACAGGAACTAATTGCTTAGTTCATGCTTAAGTTTAGGACTTTAATAACTGTCATTGACTTCACTATATGGTTGAGTCAACGAAAATTAAGAAATGATTGGAGATCTAATTTTCGTGAAAGCCTCGAGTTCTTACAAATATTATTTTATTACTATAGACTGTTTTTATATTCTTGACAACTTGCAGTGTGTAATCTATACTGTGCTCTGGCAAATCAGCATGTGTTAAAAAGATCATGGTAGTGTTTGGGTATTGTGTTGATGTTTAGCTGGAGTAGGGTCATAACAAGATAGTGGTCATAACATGACAGTGGTCATAACATGACAGCAGGTCACAACGTGACAGCAGGTCACAACGTGACAGCAGGTCACAACGTGACAGCAGGTGACAACGTGACAACGTGACAGCAGGTCACAACGTGACAGCAGGTCACAACGTGACAGCAGGTCACAACGTGACAGCAGGTCACAACGTGACAGCAGGTCACAACGTGACAGCGGTCACAACGTGACAGCGGTCACATCGTGAGAGCGGTCACACCGTGACAGCGGTCATAACATGATAGTCTCCTTAAAATTCTAACAACAAGGGCTGGGTGATGATTGATTTTATGCAGAAATGTAATGTTGTATAGTATAATTCAACACAGCACAATATTACAGATGGAAAAAATAATGTTAGATCTGATTCGCATTCTTGAATTTTTTCGCTCCGCATATACCTCAGATCAGCTTCGACTCAGCTTAGAAAACTGCAATACCTTGGATTTAATTATGTGCGAATGATTTGAGCCTCAGTTTTGCAGTGCTCAGCGTTTTATCCGACTTGATTAGTTTGCTTGATGTGTGGTGTCTGAGCCATTGTTCAATACTGTCGGCATGATTCACTACGGATGAAATGACTCAATTTTAGTGCACTCTCTGATTCCCTGTTTTTTACCCACAATGCTGTGTATCCATATTGCCCTCAGGTTGTGCAGAGAAGTGTGTCAGGTGCGCTACGTTTTGAAAACTAGGTCAGTCATACAGTGCATTTTTCTAAATTTTCATAGATTAGGCGAGTTGAATTTGGGATTTGAGAATTGTTGTTACTGTACGAACTGTTGTACATAGTGAGGTTTTTCAACGATTATCTTGTCATGAGTTGGTGGTAAGTGTAGGTGCCCAAAAACTCTACTTTGATGTTGCCATGGCTTGCTGGGAACTGAGTGAATGACATGTGTTTGGTGAATAGTAATCCTTACTGTTACAATTTTGCCTTCGGAACTGCTTTGGGGCGTAAAAAGGTTATCACGCTCATCCAGTTTTGAATTTTTGTCGAATCTGACGGCAACTCGTGTCACAAGCAATGCGTACCTGTGCCCTTTTCTAAGCGTTTTATTGAGTCATTGATTGTTTCAGGGTTCTTTGTATTAATGAAAATAGAATCCCATAACAGATTGTCAGACTGATTTTAGGAGAGTAAAAGGCCGAATTTCATTTTCGTTTTTCAGCCAGTTTAACACTGGGCGAAACCCAGTATATTTTGACCACTACACTGATGTGAATGTGGCTTTAACTCCAATACTGGGTTTAAGTCAATCATTTACCTCTCACATGTGATCTGGTAACTGTAATTTGAAGTCAGAAAAGCCTTCCACAAATGCATGTTTCTTATTTGCTAGAATAAAACTTGTCATTTCCTGCTGGCTCGTATGTGTGCTAGCCATTTCATTCAAGTGTACTTCCCTGGGCAAAATTGGAATTTGATGAACTGGCTGAAAGGGGTAACAAATTAAGATGTAATCATTTCCCCTGTCTGTAATGGCACCCATTTTGCTTAGCTAATCGCTATTCCATTTAAAATTCTACGCATTGCAACTTGGCTATGTACAGTGTTTTCTGCAATAAATGTCTTCCTTGAATAATCGTCTCTGCAGTGTTACCCCTGTGTAATGACACCTTTAAATAATAATCGTAGGACTGTTGAGCATTTACACAAATATCTACAAAACTTAGATTTTAAATTGGTATAGGTTTAATTTTGAAAGTAGTAAGCCTGTAGAATTTGGTTTTTGACTTTCTACCAATCTTCCATTAATGGGGTCATGTGACCAAGTTTTTTTAGTAAAATTTAGTAAAAAATAAGTTTTGTTTTATGCAGGTAACATACTTATATCATGAAAATTATGAAAGCCCTTCTATTTTGATAGCTCCTCAAAAGTGGAACATTTTAAAAACAATTTCTATCATTTTGAGAACAGTGTGCACAGTATCTGAAAATTTCATCTGAGTGCAATCGGCCACTTCTGAGATATAATTTCCGAAATTGGTCAAATTTGAACGTTTTTCTAGGGTCCTGTGTAATTTTAAAATGATGTAATCCTGTGGTTATCTATTGGATGTGATATGGCTGAGGAAGGGTCCGAGTCATCAACTTCAAAACAAGTGTGTCAAATACGTAAATTTGAGAAGCTCCAATAGCGGAGTTGCAACGCCGCCATATTGGAAATGGGTCAGAATGTTGCATTGTGGTTAAGCTGGTAAACAAGTACGTCGGCAAGCGTGGGGGCGAACCGGCCACAGGGAGGTTATACGTGTTGTGTGCCTGGCATGCTATAATACCAGTTAGCGAAATAAAAAAATTAGTTACTACCTGTTTCCCAAGGATCAAGAACTGCGTTAAACATGGGTCAGAGACATCGGAAGAGCTGGTAGCAAAGGCCGACTTCGTGAATTCTTTCCGACTTCGTAGCATAAAGTGTGCAGCGCTCATTTTGAGGGCGGCAAGAAAACGTATCTTAGAAACTGCCCAACAATATCTCCCTTCAAAGAAACAGTAACAAATACTCCATGGCGGTTGGTAGTGAAAAAAAAACTTGTTTTCGCTTGACCAGAACCAAGCCAACATGAGCAATTTTGAGGATAATGCCTCTGCACAATCACCTGTTCTGGGTCGACTCACTTAACGTATGCACACTATATGCATTACGCGCTAAGATAAAGCGTGCAGATTATTATTATTTACTTTCTACAAAATTGTGGTACATTGCTATCAAAATTCGTTGTTAAATTACGATCATTTTTCATAAAATTTTGTTGAAGTTCCAGGGCGAAATCTTGCCGACAAATGCGTAGCTGCTGGTCTCGCAATCGTCGATAGGGCTTGAATTCTTAAATAAGAATACAGCTTTGACTCAACAAATTACCTGAAATCCTCCTCAAGTTTTCCAAATAGCGTCTCTAAGATTTTTAAGTTCTTGTGAAGTCTGGATTAACTGCAGATTAAGTCCAAATCTACGCTAGATTGTAGCACGCAACCCGAGAAAAATCTCTGTGGGAACACATGTTGTTGTCACGTGACGTTTGTTTTGAAGTTTGTATGCGTGTGTGTGAGAGTAAGCGTGCGTGTGCTTGTCAGAGTTCATTTGCCAGAGTAATGTAATGATCTAGGTGTGCATTGTATCCAAAAAAAAAAAATAAATCAAGCAGTCAAGCAGAGCGTGTTTTAATATTTACGGCTTAGCACTTGCTGGCCTCATCTGCTAAAAACGTTCGAGAATTTTTTCGGTAAGACCGACATGTCACTCATTGAGTCGCCGGGTGAGTGGATGCGTGACCGTAGTGTAACAGCTATTTCCCGGAAGATTTGGGGTGTAAGGGTGCGAAGTGGGTCATTTTGACCTTAAAAACACCAATTATGATTAGTTAAATAATTTCTCTTAAAAATAATGCAGAAGCTTTTTACGGTATTGGAAACTTTCGGAAATTAGTGCCAATATTTATTTGCCGATGCTATGTTACCCGATTAATCTTCGATGACAGTCGGTACATTATGCAGCGCGCGCTTCTTGGTCGCGTGCTAACACTGGTCGAGTTTTTTTTTTTAGTCTTCGATTCACGGTTTTCACATGCACAAAGAAGTTTGAGGCCGGAGAAGATCTGTACTGGAAAGAAACAATGCAATCCCGCTCTTTGACAAGTACGCTGTGTCTGTTTTCAAAGTCCAGACCCGCGTAGTGGGGCACATCCCTCGCAAGAGCAGCAAAACTTCTGCGTTCTTTTTGAATCGCGGCGTAAGTTTGAAGTGTATACGGACATAACGGTGAGGCTCGTGGTCCGTTACAAATTCAGGCTGTCGGATCTTTCAATTGATAAATTGGAGACGTTAGAACTGTATGTAAGGGCATTTTTCGCATGTAGTTCATGGGCTGGGCGCTTACTTTAGCAAAGTCTGAAAACGCGTTGGGGCACTTGTTGAGCCATGGGCGCTAATTAGGGCGAATAGCGGCAGAATTACATACAACAGCGTAGTTTAATGCACACAAATTACACGTCGTGCAAACCAGTCGGCCATCCCGTTTACCATCAACAATCCCAGTAGCCTTTGCGCACCCTAATTTCCGGACATGCGCAATCGTTAAATCGATTCGGTTGCAACTCCGCTATTGAATAAGTAATGTAAAACCTCAACAATTTCGAACTAAAATAATTTCCAAAATAGACATTTTCACTTTTCAAAGCCTTCCAATATTTTGTGAATGTCCTCATTTTTTCAAAATATTTCCTGGTGGTAGTTATATTTCAGACTTAGAATGCGTAAAAATATTACTTATCTTTCATAGGAAAATCAAAAAATAAAATTTCACTTGTACATGTCGTGCATATTATATTCTTTCACAATCACAAAATTATCAAAACAAATTGTCCATGTGGCTATATCACCGCTTGGATCGCACTACCCACCATGTCTTAATCATCCCTTTTTCACTGCTTTGTAATCGAGACTTTAATTGCCGCAGTATTTGTGGATTCTCATAGGACTATGTTTGCTGTGTACCATTTACGTCTGAACAAGGTGTAATTGTTTACGCCACATGTGAAAAGGAGCTGCTGTTGGTTTCTGCGACTAGTAATCTTTACCTGAAGAATTCAGTTCAGGGATGGAAATCTGCGTCACCATTTTGTGACACTTTGCGAAGAATTATTGTCTTGTTATCAACTTCAACTTCGGTTCATGACTGCTTGTGCTGTTTATCAGAATTCTAGTCCAATGGCCATTTTCTGGTACAGCCGCAACTTAGTGAAGTAAGCCTTGTCACTAGATGGCGCTAAAGTAGTTGGTGGACAGTGTCCGGTGCTCTTGTATGGAGTAAAATTTCAAAGTTCGTTATAATTCTGTGGCCACTGTACCATCAAATTGTCATTGTTGTGCTACATGGAATGATCAAACAATTCACACAGAAGTCTCCAACCTCAACATGTTGAATGAATGAAGCATTTTTTTCGTCCCTGCGCCATCAGACTGTCTTTCCACAAAAATTTGAAATGGCGTCATGTGATCGTGGCTTCTGTGCTGTCTCAGTGCTGAAGAATTGTATGGCAAATGTTCCCCACCATTGGTGGCAAGGTTGCTCTTTGGGCTTCATAAATATTGTTTTATTTCAGTGTCTTGTCCTTATGTTTCAGAATCACGCTGATGGTATGTCTGTGGAAATCAACGCTTTTAACAAAAACATGGTGCTCGATCTAAAATTAAATAGGTGAGTACGATTTTCCAATTTTTACATATTTTATTAAATTAATGATAATAATGACTGAGGCAGAGTCGAGGTCATTGTCACATTTTTGGGTCTGTGAACCACCATATTGAATGAGTGTGAAATGTCAATAATTGTTTTATTCTGTGAAATGCAAAACAATTGGCAATCATTTGGTTTATTAACGAAATCCCAAGTTGTGTGTCACTAAAGTTTGTGTTTCATAGTAATGACCTTTGTTAAAAGTCAGCGAACATTTTAGCCTACGAAAATGCACCTTGTTACAACAAGTTGGCAAGTTTACCGCTGTACCCATTATCTTACACACTGAATAGCTCCATTTTGACAGTCATCATTGGAGGGCCAGCTCTCTTTTGTTCGATAATTGCTCTAATCTCCAATAAGATCATATCTACCCTGACTGGGCTGTGCTGTTAAAAATAAAAGTTAAGGATATTTCCAACCTTATTCACAAAAATTGGCCATTTTTACAAAATTTCACTTGTGTCTAGCAAAATACCTTTGGTATCAGTCTCCCAGCATGTGACGTGTACAGACTATGAACTGTGACCTACTTTTCTAAGTAGGTCGTACAAAACGGCAGAAGTTGGCTGCGAAAGATAGGTCTATTTCGGGTTTTAATGATATTTAAGTTAGTTACGCACTGCAAAATTAGTTGACATTGCAAGAAAACATTGAAATAGGCGACATAGTTAAGGATTCTATAGGTTATGTATACCGAAAACAAGTTTTCACAGAATAATTAACCAAAGACTTAGAGATTTTCACGTGTCCCAGTTTAATCAGCTTTTTCTCAGCTTTGGCAAATCGACTTTATTTGAACTTATGAACACGAGTTCTCGAAAATGGCTTGATGGATTTCGCTGAAACTTTCCAAACTTAATATTTAGTCACCAATCTCAAAAACGCTGTTAGGATTTTTGATATAAAATCTTAATTTTTTTGTAATGTGGCAAAGACGAATACGACTTCAATTTTTTACAAAAAATACCTTACGTTTTGCGAGTTTATTTGTCATAGAAACCAAATGAACAAACTAATCGAAAATTCCTAACAGCGTTTTTGAGGTAATTGATGAAGTTTTCATTAAAAAAGGTTTCGCTATGAATGTACCTTTCTTAAAAATGAAATTTTTACTTAAAAAAGGTTTTTACGTAAAAATAATAATGACAAATAAATACAAAAAGTATATTTATATTTCCTGGTCTTTGTTCTTTCAGAAAATATTTACTTTTACTAGTAAGTTGACAAAGCTTAGTTTTTTTTTGATATAAGTGTTAGAATGGAGGCCACTAAATAAGGTTGGACATAACCTTAAGTTATAACATATTTGAACACAAACCAATAGGATTTCTGAAATATTCGTCAAATAGTGATCATGTTTAGTATTTGAATTGCCAAAATCGCCCAATTGCAACTAAATTACGATAATCTATTCTTATGGAATGTTAATTCACTCTGGGGTGTTCTCATCTGGTCTGTAATAAACCTGGCAGATAATTGGTCTGCCTGTTGTCACAACTGACAAAATTGGCAGTTAACAAGAAAGCTAGAATTGTTATCACAAGCTCAGAACCCTCTACCTTTGGTAAAGTCACTGAACGGGAAAATGCTGTCTTGTTGCTGTAGGTTTGCATTCCTGGTATTTAAAATTTAAAAACAAATGACGAAAAAAGGTTTCAAGGTGACTGATGTGCTAGTTCAACAGTGGTGAAGTAGTGGCTTGCAAACAAGAACATCCTGGTATTGAATCATGATGAGATTTGCATTATTTCACAAAAAATGTTGGTAGAAGGAATTAAAATCGCGTTACCATAGTAGCGGGCAATTTGAAGGCATAAGCGATCAATATGGAGTTATTGACTCCTAAGTAATCGTTTATAACTTCATTTGTCCAAATTATATAATAGAATATTTCATTCTAGTGAGAATGAAGGTGTATTTTATGTAACATTTTTCACATGGTTGTTGCTGAAGTACTTGGGTGTATTAAGAAAAGAAAGGTTCCAACCAAAAGGTGAATTGGGTACAATGGTTTTCAAAGATGACACTGCGTGATTTAAAATTAAACAAATTTGATAATGTATCAAGAATCAAGAGGTTTCAACCAAAAGGTGAATTGGGTACAATGGTTTTGAAAGATGACACTGCGTGATTTAAAATTAAACAAATTTGATAATGTATCAAGAATCAAGAGGTTTCAACCAAAAGGTGAACTGGGTACAATGGTTTTGAAAGATGACGCTGCGTGTGATTTAAAATTAAACAAATTTGACAAACGAGGTTCTGAGAGTACTAGAAATTGTAATTCAGGATATTTCTGTTTAGTTAATGATCCCCGTGTCGCTTATGTTTCAGAAATATATTTAGCAAGTCATATATAGAAAAGCATTACAGAGAAGATGGCTCACCAGTGATACAACGGCCACATTTAGAGGTTAGTACCTATTGGCAGGCCTTGAAAATGTCGTAATGTCAGATATCTGTGAGACTGGTAATTAAGTTCTGTTTGCTTACTGAAGCGTAAGTTGCAGTACTGCCATTAGTCGAGATCAGGCTGTTTTTTAATTTTATTGAGTAAGCAAACTGAACTTGTGGATAACATTTCCTCCCTTAATCCTGCGGAATTTAGTGAAATGCAAAATCCTGGCAAATTGTGTCCCTATGCAAAAATTTTGTGGTATTTCTGATCATGACAAGCTGAGTGCAAAATTAATGGACTTCACTGTCAGAATAGCTAGAATGGCTTTGTCATGATGATATTCAGAACATCTTAATGCTAATTTCATAGCCTCAATTACCCCTTCCAGGTGTTTCATACCTGCACATGTGCAAACTTCAACCAAGAGGATTTGGTGAAGAGACAGTAAAATTTAATGGCTTGAGCCTAGCAGGTTTCAAAAATGTTCCGCGAAGTCATCCTTAGTCTGCCTCTTGATGTACTTTTATCTGTCGTTTAAAGTACGTTAAAGAGTATCCCGATGCGTGCGACGACATTCAGCCATTTTAAGAATCTCATGACTCGCTGTTGTGATTGAAATTTGCACATGCACAGATAGGAAATACCTCCGAGGAATAATTTGAGGGTACGAAAATACCAGTCCCTATCAGCATTTCCGTATGATCGTGATGGTATTTGGTCTAATTACTTTTATCATTCACTTGACATTCTCATATCGTACAACATGCTTTATAATTATGATAACTATGACATTTGATTGATCATGACTTTGTACTTGAATATTCCACATTTTACTAATTGTCCTCTCCTATGTACACAATACCCATCTGAGATTTGGTATACAGGTCATTGAACATGAGACAACTCCTGCGTATGACTGATCCAAGTCTCAGTTCACTATTACGTTCATGGGATAGGACACTTAAATTTGGATGATTCAACCACAAAATTATGTTCAATCAAACATGCATTGCTGAAAGTGCACCACCATGTTGTTACTATTATTATATTTTTATTATTATTCCCCCTCAACTTCTACAGAAGAGTTATCACTGTTACTACCATGGTAGTGTGCGAGGAGTGCCTGATTCTCTAGTAGCTGTCAGCACATGCGAAGGGCTAAGGTGAGAAACCTGTAAAATGTCTTCAGTCTAACAAGCAATGTGTTTTCTCATGGTTTCACTTAAGCAGCACTTTATTATTACTTTATTATGTTCAAGTTCTGTGTCATAGGTATCACCAGAAAAGGTTTTGAAATGTAGGCATTTATTAAGAACTGTAGAAGAAGCTATTGAAAAATAAAAAATGAGAAATCTGGGATTATATCTGTCCAAAAATGCTGATTTTACAGTATACAGAAGATATAGTTTAAACAGGTAAAGCATTATTTGGTGCTACTTATATGATAAAGTAATGGTGTCTATCGTGCTCAAAGTAAGTGATGGTTAACCATGATTATTTAGCCGCTCTCAAAACTTAATTCAACGTTTTCTAATAACACTGTTCTAGAGAAAGGAATTTAGAGTTTGTGCTTGCTCAAGTTTTTTTTAGCCAGTGGTCTAAAGATAAGACCAGAGTAGACCCACCCACCCACAAAATAGTGCTCATTGTGAACTGTTGCACTGGTGAGATTTACAATGCAGCCATTCTCGCAAATAGTTTGTTAAAAAATTTCCTCTTCTGTGAGTTAATGATGTGAGTCGGGTAACCATCAAAATAAATCTAATCAATGTTTAGCACGATTTTATCAAACGTTGGTTGGGTTTGTGATGTTCAAATGTCTAGTTCGTCTTTTGATGGAAGACATTCGTCTGATGCATTCATTACTGTGTATAATATGGCCTGGCGCAGTTACGATAGAAGTTGATTATTGTTAATGTATTGCTGATCAGAAACGAAGGAATTAGCATCGATTTATGTATTAGCTTGAGGCAAATCACAAACATCTTTATATGAAGTACACAAAATGGACAAATCTTAGAAATTCTTAAACAAGTACAGAAGATGTGGCAAATTATGTAATATTGCCAAGAGTTTTTTGACAGTCATGAAAGAAAAACATGAAATTATAAGTAGGCCTATTTGCTTTGTTTGGTGTTAGTGTATTCTAGATACGATAAGTGTTTTGAAGGCCAGTTTTGAAGAAATTATTTGATCGTGTATCATTTTTGAGGTTTCTTGTCAAAATAGTTGTTATGGTAATGTGGGCATAGATTGGAGTGCAACAAGAGCTTTAAAAAAATTCTACTTTAAATTTGTCAAACTGTGTCTATTTCCATCAAAGTTGCAGCTGTGAGTACCAAGAAATACTAATAATAATAAAAGTGAACTTTGAAAAGTAATATTAAGGATTTGAAAATTTCCCAATTTTTCACTATGATGTTCATGAAAAGTCAACAGCTTACTATTTTAAGTTTTCCTGTTGTTCATGAAAACTATTTTTGTTTGCAGAGGTCTTATCCATGGTGACGATCAATTTTACATCGAGCCATCTAACTCTACCAATCACGAGCATCTTATATACAAAACGGAACACAGGCTAGATCTTAACCATTCCATCGACGGGTCATCCTATCCACTGCAGCTAAGCACTCTGCTTGACAACAGTCACAGGAAAGCCCACCAGAGGGTATGTAGATCGACTTGGGAAGGTGCATGGTATTAGAGGTCATTAGAAAACCAGTTTCACAGTACTTTGTGCTTTGCCAATAAATACAGTACCAGTCACAAGTAATCAGACCAAAGGACACAAAATTCTCCGTCATTCCTGCAGGGTAGAATCCAAATTTGTCGGAGTAGGCTTCCCTCTTGATTGGAACGAAGGAGAAATAAATGGAAAGTTAGCAAGGTTGCTAAGTCATTCTGTAGTTACAACTTATTGCAACGATAGTCATTGTCAGTGATTTTTGTTGTTATAACGGAATTAGTTGCCTTGATGGGGAAACCGTGTATTCTGTTGTTTCATTCGCCATTTACAGTTTAAGTTCAAGAACCACCAACAACCCACAATATCATCAACCCTGGTCGGCCAGCAGTGTAATTATCAGAATATCAGCTGCATCAGTAGCAACTCTTTAAGAATGGTGCATAACTGGGCTGTGTACCAGTCTGTGTCATGTTGGATATTAGTCTGCCTGACAATGCCTTACAGTAGACTAGATTGATGTTTGTTTTGGAAACCACTTTCATCTGAAATACTTAGTAAAGGGAAGATGGCGTAAGTGATTTGTATGGATGGCCAATTGGACATCAGTCCCGGGAAGTTATTGCCTAGTTTAATTCCTGATTCTCGAGTTCATGGTGTTCAAAAGACTTACTTGTTGGAATTTTGGTTCCATTGATCATAACTGGAATAACTCAAGAATTTTGGACATTAAAACATTGACCTTTTTTCACTTTTCAAAGGCTTCCAACATTGCTGTGAACGTCCATGATCTCTAAACACGTTATGTGATGACAGCTGTTGTTTAAAAATTAAAATGTCCAAGCATTTATTTGGTGAGCTACTCATGTTTTAATTGAAAAATTAAAACATGAAAACTCACTTTTCCACCATGTTATGTCCTAAATTTGTGAGATTTCAACGAATTTGTGAGATTTCAATGTACTGTGAGATTTCAACGAACTGTGGTTCCTTTTTTGCCAGGATGCTGACAACACTGGTTACATTATTTGATAAGATTTTTTGCACCATAGTTTCAAGTTGAATATTGCTGGCTTGTTGTAGGTACGGCGAGATGTCAAAGGGCCTTGGAATGAGAATGCCGACACACGTTATGTGGAGATGTACTTTGTCAACGACTACAGACAGGTTGGGTGACATTTCTGTGTAACCACTTCGTGAATTGCATTAGCAAGACAGAGTACCTGTTAGGCCGTGTCGCACAAGCTCATTCTCAGAATGTCTGAGCCTGTAACCATGAAATAAGCTGGGAACTAATGAAAACGGACAAGTTCAGCCGAAAATACTCCTCGAATGTGACACCATCCCTGGTTTCTTGCTCAGATGGTACAGCACATTAATCAGTTCTCATTTGGTTTATTCCTGTTTTCAAAAACCTGAATTACTGAGAATTAGTACCTTGTGTGACAGGGCCATTTGTGGTAAATGCCATTGCATTATCAAGACTTTTTTGGGGATTCCTGATTTTGAGACCCAGTTTCCTGCACAAAATAACGGACATCAAACAGGTGCTCAAGATCTGGGACGTCTGTGAGTGACTTGTGTCCTTTCCCAGCCTCTTTGGTAGACTGCTGTATAATTTTTACTCTAACGTGCACACATACTAAAAAGGATGTTGAATGGAAGACATGGCAACTGTGGTGTAACCATGTGCTAATGCATTAAAACTAATTGCAATATTTATCCCCGTATTTATTTTATTCGGGAACAATATCTGAGTGGCACCAAACATACTAGGATTTACCGTATTCGCCGTAATAACCGCCCATGCCCCTATAAGCACCCCCCACGCGTTTTCAGACTTTGCTGAAATAAGCGCCCAGTCCATGAACGTGTACATGCGAACAATGACATACTTACAGTCCTAAAACTCGGCTACAGTAACGTCTTCAATTTATCAAAAAATTTTTGCACGGGTCTTCTAGACCACCAGCGGCACTGCTAAGGTTGTATTTAGCCGTGACTTTACACTTCAAAGTAACGCAGCGCTTCAAAAAGAACGCAACAGCGTTGCTAGGCTCTCGCGACGACCGCGTCCCACTATGGTCTGACCTTTCAGTAGACACATCGACTGTCTCATGAATAAAAATAACTCTGTGCTAAACGCATGTGGCCAGGAAGCGCGCGCTACATACATGAACCTGTCATCAAAGACATTAGTCGGGAACTATCCATTCATGAAACGGGTAGCATAGCATCGATAAGAAATGAATATTGGCACTAATTTCCGACAATTTCTAATACTATAAAATATGTTTGCGTTATTTTTGAGATGGATTGTTTGATTAACCATAATTGGTGTTTTTAAGCCAAATATCCGATAAAATGACAACTGACAGTGAATGCTTACACACCCTTACACCTAAAAATAACTGTCAGATAGTTACGTAGGCATCCAGCTACACGGCGACTAATATGGGCCTTACCGAGACAAATGTCGAACGTTTTTAGCATGAGACCGGCAAGTGCTGAATGAAACGCGCTCTGGTTTAAGCCTACTGCTTGTGCAAATTTCTTTAGACACGTCTAGCTAGTTAGATTGCGTGGCTCTGGCCAAAAGACGGTCTCTGCTTTGGCAAATGAACTCTGGTGACACGCACACGCTCGCTTACTCGCAGACGAACTTCAAAACAAACGTCACGTGACAACAACATGTGTGTTCGTCCAGACATTTTTCTCGCCGTTTTGCCGATCACACATGTAGATGGCACGATGTTGCACAGATTTGTACTTAAACCTGCCGTTAATCTAGACTCCACGGGAACTTAAAAAATCTTGGAGACACTACTTATAAAACTTAATGAGGATTTCAGGTAATATGCTTGAGTTGACAAAATTTTTATTCAAGCATTGACGTCGCCGTATCGAAGACGGCGATTTCAAGGCAGTCAGTCGGCGAGTTTTCGCCCTGGGATTTCAGCACAATTTTATGTAACATGATCGTAATTTAGCAGCAAAGTTTGATAGCAATGCACCACAGTTTTGTTGAAAGTCTTTCATAGATGATACGTTACAGCGTAAATTTGATGAATCTTAGCTTCCGATTTCACCCGTTTCGGAAACCGGGTTTCAATCGCCTTGGGTTATAATAAGCGCCCCCTGAAACGAACTTTTCTAAGCGCCCTGGGCGGTTATTATGGCGAATACGGTATTTGTTTATACCAAATGCATTGTTGCATGAGCAAAATTAATGCATTCTAAGAGAAGTATCCGTAGCAGACGTGTAGTGATTCAAATCACAACATGGCTTTGAACCATGTGCTAGAATTAGTATATGTCTGTATTTTGATCCATTGGCTTGAATTTTAAGTTGTGCCAATCTTCACATCTAGGGGCATGTGCGCAAATGTGAAACATTCTTGCAAAAAACAATTAAAAGCTATTTTTAAGCATGTATGTGAACCCTGGCTTATCAAGTATAAAGTGGTGGGTGTTGGTGTGCACTACATTTTATTGTAGCAATTTCAGTGAAAAGTACTAAGAACGGACAAAGAACACTCAAAAAACACTTAAGACATAGGATACCTTAAGTGCATGCGCCTATATGCAAAGCACTAATGAGCACAAAAACTTCTTGAAAATGATTTTTATGCACTGGCTCATTGGTCTAAACACTATGACATGTGGTACTTAGTGTGTTAAAAGTAATGTTCTATACATAATTGACATTAACTCCAAGCTATCCCTCAGTTAAAAACTAAGAGCGGTTTCAATGAAAAAGTTCCAGTTTATTTAATAATAATGAATTTTTCTTCCTTTCAGTTTCGTGACCTGGACAGTGACGTGAACAAAACGGCTCGTAGAACAGTAGAGCTGGCCAATATTGCCAACGCAGTAAGAGAAATTCAGTTTGGTTCGATCTATTTTCTATATTTTATTTGCTCCATCATTTGTCTTGATTTCTGTGGTTAAATTGACATAAAGAAACTAGAACAATTGAAATAGTAGAAAAGTAATTGAATTCCTTCGGGAAAGTCATAAAAGCCCAATTTTTTATATCACCTCACACAAAAGTGGACCAAAACCAACTCCTAAATGTGTTTAGAGGAACATTGCATAAAGCATAGCATCTGAAAATTTCATATGAATCAGAACAGTCATTTCTGAGACATAATGTTCCAAAGTTGGCCAAATTTGGACATATTTCTACACTTTTATAACCTTAATTATAAATACATTGCTTCTTTTCACTTGAAGTTCATTTTTCAGTTGTTCAACCAACTGAACATCTATCTTGCGCTAGTCGGCGTGGAAACTTGGTCAGCAGGAGATCGGATCGCCGTTAAAAGTGATGCTGATGAGACACTGGAAAATTTCATCAAGTACAGAATGGACTATATCAATCCAGTGTATAGAAACGACAATGCTCAATTTATCACGTAAGTTCAGGCTGGTGTGACGTTGTAATATTTAAGAACTGTGAATGATGTCAGTTGTATTTTGCGGAAATGTTATACCTGAATATAACGTATTCACATCTCTCGTCTTTTAAAACTGTGTGATAAGGAGCATCACTATTCAAATTTTCATTATGATGAGCTCGAAATTCACTTGGTGCTGCTGTTGAAATGGTGTTTTTCCTGTAGAAAGGCATTGTCTTCAGGTCACGTGACCTGTAGTCTACAAATGCCCCAAAGCTCAGGTGAACCAACTATCTACTCCATCTACTCGTATCATGAAAAAGTACCACTTTCATTATGATGCCTACTATCTGGATGTTAATCGTCGTCTTATAAGAGGGCAATGTTTTTGACGTGGTTCACTGTTCATAGAATGTTATGTTGTAAAAGTGTACAGAATCCTGTTTTGGTTAACAGGCCAAAACGGGGTTCGGTATCCTTTTAAGTGAAGACAGGAGGTGTGAAGGCTGCTATGAATGTTAAAACTGTTCCTAAAAAAGCACTGGAGGCTCTCAAGTAGTACTTCATTGTACTAATCCTAATACGTTTGAACTTCCAGTCAACTGAGATGAAAGTTTTATGAATTAAAACAGTTACATGCATTAGCTATGTACTCCGACGTTGAATCTATGTTTGTACTAAATTTTGTTCACATCACACCAACTAGTTTGCTTCAATTAACCTTTCTTGATTTTCTTTGAAGCTTTGTCAACAAACTGCTAGTAATTTGTGTGAATGCATCCATTCTTTGTCTGATTACATTATGATGTCCGCTTCCAGTAACTATAACATTGTTCAATAATTTTCACAAAACAGTGGGATTGCACCCCTCACTGTGAGCAAAACCTATTTTTTTAGACATGTTTGGTCTATTTTTCCAGTTTCACCCAGATACGTTGTGTTTAATTCTTGCATAGTGTGACCAAACAAATAAGCTTATTCCAGCAAGTCTTTCTGTTCATGCACCCATGTATTCGTACGCGGGCGCATACTGCCATCATCTGTTTGATCGTATGTTGTTCGATTCCCTATGTACCGAAATTGCCTTTCCAACTTCCTGAAAGAAACATCGAGATTAGAAGACTTTGTTACCCTTGTGAACCCCACACATCAGGGGTTCCTGTGAGTCATAATCATTTGATTGCAATGGCAGTGGAATAGGCTTCGCCATGTGGCCAAAGAATGCCTTGTACACTTTCAAAAGCCTCCTGCTTTTTTGTTAAGCCTCTAGATGGATCTTCATGAAATTTGTTTGGTGTGTTCATTTTTAACAAGAGTGACTCTCATCAGTTTCTTGATGGATCAGACTACTGTTGGCCCTTCCTCACAATTACCTTTTTCAAGCGCTATTTTTGCATTTCAAAAACTTAAAGGAATTTTTTATTTTTAGCATCGGGTTTGGCTTCATGTTTGGCTTGATTATTAAGTAAATTTTGCAGATTCCTCTTTATTAAGAATAAGTTGTCTCCTGCTAATTTTTGAACAACAGATGCTGAGTCATTTCCCTGTGGGTATTTGTTTTCCGTTGATGTTTTAATTATTTATTAATATGTGTAGCCAGAGCCATTCTGTATTTTTCTTATTGTTATAGCACTTTCTGGTGCTCAAAATTTTCCCAATTGTCCATCTTGCTAATATGTACTGTTAACGGTGAATTTCTTCTGCTTTTTTAAGCCTGTCAACTAAAAGTTTGGCTATATAAGCAGCACATGGTTAAAAACATTTTGAAGTGGTTATAACTCAGCCATCTGTCTCAAAAAAAAAATTGTGGTCTTAAGTTATTCCTCCGCCATAATAGATAACGATTACTGGTATTGGAATGAAATGACAGAACTTATTGGCAGAAAGGTTTACAAGTTGGCTTGTCCCAGCATGTTATGTTATTCATTTTGTGCCTGGACTTTTAAGTTATAACAAAGCATTAGTTCTTTTCAAAAACTGAGAACCACTTCCTTTCTGAAAAAAGAACAAGGTAAGACCAGCTTTATTGGAGTAAGTGACAAAGATCAAAACAAAGTTTCTTCGTTACCACTTCAAAGTGTGGCTGATGCCTCAGTTAACTCTTAGAGGCATTTGTATTGAAACTTTGTGTTTTGAAATTAACGTCAGATCTTGCAGTAACTTATCACTCTGCTTTCTTGGAGGGTGAACACGATGCATGGTCAGTGCACCTTCTGGTCTTCCTCAGCAGCTTAGTAGAATTCCGACCACACATTGGATTGGCTCTAACAACTGCTGCATTTAAATCCCTCATTGAAATTTTTTGAAAATTTTTATAAAGCTGTTCTCAATTACAGCATATGAAATCTGTGGTCAAATGCTAGTATTATTCTGATATTAATTCTTTTCATTACCTTGTGTTCGCCCAATTGAATATTTGATTGGGGTTTTATCTCAGATGAAATTATTGATACATCAGCATCACTTTTATTGCCTTCAAATTTTAAAGTCTCTCACTGCTCTGTTAAATGTCAGCCACTAGCACCCTGAAGCTTGTCGTTTGCGAGACACCAATATGGGTGCACATCTATGCTTTATTTTGCTTGTAATATAACACAACTGAACAGAGACCATCCATCTGGTGTGCTACTTTTAGCTCTTGTAGTTAACGTGTGCCTTAACAACCTTGTTTCAGTGGTTACGTATTCCGTGATGGTGTCGTGGGAAAAGCTAAGAAATTCGTCATTTGCACCCATGAGTATTCCGCTGCGGTTAATATGGTATGAGAAAGGAGAACGTCCCTGTATCTTGTTGTATTGTGTCCAGATCCCACAGAGATTCTCTGACCTTTCATCCTGAAACAGTTTGGTTGTCAAGCTTTACTTGAGAGCTAAAATTGTAAATATTCAAGAAGTTTTTGTCAAAACCATGCCATTATATATGCACTCTATCTCTTGTGCTTCATGTTGGCTTGGGTACTGTGTTTGAAATCTTAAAAAAATTGCCAGTTTGGAAAGTTACACTTGGATATTTTCAAGTCAAGCTTGACTACAAAGGACCTTCATCAGTATTACTAGGATGTTTACTGACTATTCTGCTGTGTTCCATCAGGGGGCGCCTCTTTCGAGGCTTAATTGTCGGCCGTGCCAATTCCGATGGCATCTGCACCCACATGACTTCTGCTGGTGTTGTCGCGGTAACGTAATGCCTGCGTCTGGTTAGCCAGCCTTGTAATGCATACACCATCTATTTTGTTCTGTAGGGGCATAGTTTTTCAAAACGCCCTGCTAGGAAGGGCTTTCCCCGAGCCTATCTGCACGCACCAGTACTCTGCGGGGGTGAATCGGGTAAGGACCAAATGTGTATATGCATGGCCATGCTAATGCTGTCTACGAGGCCATCTTGCATAGTAATTCCCAAAAATATAGGGTGGTTCAAAAATGAGTTCACACATCACTTGTTTAGACACCTTGCACAATAGTACTAGAAGCAGGTATTCTTAACAGAGACTTTCCAATCAATCTATTTCGTAAGCACCTTATTCAACCTTTCAAACTGTTGGATCTAGTTTGAAAATTGCCATGGACCACGAAATCGCGAATTATCTTTTCCATTGTGTGGTTCAGAGAACTTGATTCTGCACATTGGAATTGTCACATTTGATTTTCTTGGTTTGTTACAGTGGTTTCATTACAAACAAAACTGATTTCTTTGTTTGGAAATCACAGTGTGCAAAATGTGCTTTAACATTGGTTGTAAGATTGATTTGGAGGTTGTCAAACTAACCGCTTTTTACATTCTCTTTGAATGTTTAGTCTGGATAGTAGGACCCTGTGAACCATAGAATCCTGTTTGTTACTCCCCTCCCCTCCTGTTTCCACTATTGCTGTATTACTTTCAAAACATTCTGGTGTACCCTTCCTTTATTCCATGTAGTTTTTATGCGCATGGTTTGATCTATGAATTGACCTGACCTTTGACCTTTTCCTGTAGAGACTTCCATAACCAATCAGCTGTTCACTAAGGTGCTTGAAAAAAATTTATCCATTGCCAAAATATTAATTTTTCTCCCACTGTAAATTCCTTCCGAGATGTTAATTTTTGAGCCACCCTTTTCAGTGATGTGTTAAAAATTCCAGTCCTTTTCTTCTGCAAGTCTCTTGGTCTGGGCCTGTGTTTCACACCACTCCGTGTGAGTCTGTGCGTGTCTGTTAACTGCTCTACACCTAGCACCCTCACTTAGTTCTGTGATGTCTGACAAACTAATGGGTGCCTTCGTCAGGAACTAGATGTTCTTGATCAAAGAGTTTGTTCTGTTCTGTGTGTTAAGCAATAACATATACTTAATTTACGTAATGCATGGCAACTAAATCGTTTAACGCTTCAGACGTTTGAAGAATCATGTGAGTAGACTTTATGCACATCAAGTTGAAAAGAAATCTTAATGATTGCTTTATGATAACAGAATGCCATGGTGATCACTCTGACGTTAAATACTTTTGAAATATGTTTGGACGTGAGAATTTTTTGTTTGTTATCCCATGAATGTTTGAATACGGGCATTTAATAAACCTTGATAAATGCCGTGAAATATGGGTTAAGTGGAGCGAGTCTTAATGCAATGGTAGGGCCAGAATTTCACGGTTGGTGTGCAGTCTCCTGGTGCAATAAATTGGCATGTACGATGCCAAATTTGATGGGGCTCATTCATTTGTGTTACCTGAAACATTGCTCCAAGGTGTTGTTCCTGAAAACCAGTTTTACTGCTCTAGTAACAGCAAAGATTTACTGATGAAAATTCCGACGCACGGTGATGGGGCAGCTATTTTTAACCTTGCAAGTTTCTATCTGGGTCATCGTAAATAGGTCAAGTGCCACCGTCCTCAACAAAATCATCCAAAAATCTAATTCAAATAGATGCATACGGTATATCTACACTGAGAATTAGGGAGGTTTACAGGAAATTTTGACCTGATATGAAGTACATGTTTTTACTGACACAACAGTCTACTCGCAGCAGTCGAGTTGGGACATGATTCCCAGATGAAATGAATTCGAGATGGGATATCGTAGTAGTATTCTTGCGTATGTAGCATAACCTATATTTAATTTCGCCTACTGTTAAATGATGATAAATTTCACTTCTGCCCCGCCAAGATCACGGGGAATTCGTGGTCATTTTGTTTGAATACTTTTGGCTTGTACTGTAATTTAACTCCAGAGCAAGAGTGCATTTCATGGCAGATATCAGCTTGTTCTAATATTAAGCAGTCCCAGTAGTGTTCTTTCCTTCACCACACACTCTGCTACTATGGTATGGCCAATTATTTACCAAGCTACAAAGAGTTACTATGGCAGTTGTTGCTGATGTGAAAATTGTTCTGCTTCACACAAAAGAAACTTGGATCAGGATTCTTGACAATGCCAACATTGTCTCCTGCAGTTCTTGTGTATATCTATTGATAAAGTACAAGACACTGTGACATGGGCTGGTATTTCTAATGTTAAGCTTCTGTAAAATGCTTCATTTCAATATCTCTCCTGAACACTTTCATAAACTTTGACCCTGAGATATGACCCCTTGTCGATTAGTAAAAACCGTACAATCAATTTGGATCCCTCTGGGCTCGTGGTGGAAGATAAACACTCATTACTTGCCCTCTCACCTACCAGCAATATAGTCAGTAAACAATCATCGCATTGCATGTTTAGTTATAAAGTTATTGAGTTCAATTGTTTGATAATAGACCTAATTTTGCTTTCTTTAAGATGGATGATTTTTTGTTCTTGTCATTGAAATATTTTTCAGTGTTTAAAAATGTTTGCACTGTTTCTTCCTAAACCGGTTATGTGAAGACAATATTGCACATTGATGGAAATCCTATTGTCTGACTTTTCAAATTACAGTCTATGTTTCTCTTCATCTTTTACCTCTGTCTTAATGGATGTTCTTAGTCATAACTTGTTTAATTTATTAATCTTCACCGGTTGTATGCTATATTTGTATTTTGCTTTTTTGATGATTTTTTGTTTGGCAAATTTTACTTTTTGCTTGAATATCAGAGTTACTTCATTCATTCATGTAATCATATTCTCACAAAAAAATTTTCACTGTGCGTGGTTTTCATTTAGTTTCCGGTCTTTTTATTTCTGGTTTGTCTAATTCTTACGCTCAACCTTATCCACGAGTCTGATTTTAGCTAAATAATATACTTTTGTGGAATTTATTTTTGAAAGTAGAAAATGTTTAGAGTTAAACACTATGTAAATAACACTTGACCTTGCGTTTCCAGTACAATTGGCCAAAAAAATGAGCGATATGTTCGTATCAAAAGAAAGGTATCAACAACATGGCAATTTCTTATGATTCAAGTTGATTTCTCAGAAGTTTAGTTTTCTAAATTATCTTTTCGTTTGTACTTCATGAAACTTTTTGGAGTTTTTCCCAAGTATCATAAAGTCCCTTGTTTCGATATAAGTTGATGGAAAAGTGAAAAATTTAAGAGCAGTTCCTGATAGGCCGTGGGCTCTGTGATGCAGCAGGCTTACACCTCTCCTGTGACCATTTTTGGGAGGGGGCAATTTTGTTCAGATGCCTTGCATATTACAAACCATTGTTTCATTAAACTAATTAATAAGTTGTACTGAAGTTAGATTATGGTATCTAGAAGTTTCATTTGAATTTGAGCAGCCATTTGTGATTCAGGGATGATGTTCCAAATGTAGCCAAATTATGTCATTTTTTATGGGGATTCTCATAATCTTAAAACTTGAGGTCTTGTAATTGGTTATGTTACAAAGAATCTGGAAACCTAGTTAGACTGTATCAAAATGAAACTATTGTCTTAGAGTTCAGTATCAAAACGATGCACACTGGTATATAGTAAAACCTCACCAGTTTGGGACACAATGTAGCAGACAAGTGAAATTTTAGTTGATTATGTAGTTCTGTTCCATAGCTACAATCAGAAAATATTTTGAAAAATTGGGAGCCTTCACAACAATGTTCAATAAAAAAGGTGATTTTGCAATTATTTTTGTCCAAAGATTTTACCGTAACGAGAGGTTTCAGTATCACTAACGCTGTCCAGTGTGAGAAGTATTTCGTGTTTCCTTGTCATAGTTATAATTCAGCTCTGGCACTGTAGTCTGTTTCTGTAAGTAATGTTGTTGTTACAGGACCACCAAAGGTCGGTCCAAGTGGTGGCTACAACGGTTACCCACGAACTGGGTCACAGTTTTGGCATGGAGCATGATAGCCCCAGCTGTGAATGCCCTGACAGCAGATGTATCATGGCTGCTACTAGTGGGTAGGTGCAGCTATCTGACATGGGAGGTCACTCCCAATAACTTTCTGAAAGTGGCAGATAGGGAACAGGAATTGTTGGATATAACATAGTGTCAGAGAAAGAGAAATGGGGAGAGGAGGGGAGCATCAATTTAAGATATGCTTTCACATTCCAAGGAAGTTATCGACGGTCGGTCTTGAGGTTGTATGAGAACGATATTTCGTGACAATGTTTCATTGTTGACACTCGTGTGCCACTGGAAGACGTGGTAAAGAGGGCAACATGTCATGGGAATACCGTTTGTAGACCTTGCTACACCAAGACTAGGCTAGACGAGGTGCTTTACCCCTTGCGGTCTCTTAGTCAAACTTATTCTTAAAGTCATGCCGAAATTAATTGAGCGTTTAATTATTTGTTACAAATTAGTGCGCCTGTAGTTGACCTATCATCAGCATTATGACTGACGGCTTAACTGACCAATCAGAACAAAGCATTCTAGACACACCTTCATCTGTGCTTGTGTAGGTCTATCTGGTTTTGACTCAGGAGTTTCACTCATCTGGCTGCCTTTTATCTCGGCAATTGCTACATCTCAGCACTAGTCTAGTGGTAGTCCTAGGAAATTGTTTTTAAGGCCATTTTTATTAATTTTCATTTATTTTAACCTAATGAACATCATTTCACGGTTTCGTAGGAGAGATACATTTTTGTTATACGTATACCTGTAGGCTGGCGTACAACTGAACTTCTCTCCAAAATTGAGAGATTCGATCAACACAAGGAGGGGCACTGGATTACTATAATCAAAGCCATGCTCGAGCAGTTGTCATGAAAAAATAAACAGTTGAATTAATTTTTGATGAGATACACTTCACCAGTAGAGTTAGAGAGAGGTCAATTTGAAGTTGTTCAAACATATTTAGATTTACGAAGCTTTAAAAAAGAAGTTGAGGTATTTTTGTTAATAGCCATTTTTGCCACTACACCAGACTTGTCATCTTTTGTAACCATATCGCCACTTAGTGATTATGCTGCATTTAAAATTGACTGAAAGCTACTTTTATGCAATGAAACTACAAAAAATGCAAAGTTCATAAGTAAGTAGACCTAACTTAATGTCTTAATGGTGCAATTGCGGCCAGTCCCATGCATTAATTTGACTGGAACACAGCCCTAAACCTATCTGAGCTAACTGCCTGCCTAGGACAAGATGAGTGTGTACCCGAGCTATGAATATGAGTTTTGTAGTCAAAATATTTCGTTCGAAGATTAGAAAAGCATAAATTAAGTGCTACTTTGCACTTGGGGAGTCCTACCAGTTGTGACCTATTTTTCATTTGGTGGAATTTAGCAGAAGGCAGAATAAAAATGTTAAAAAGATCCTGAAATCTATGGCGTCGTACAAATAAATGGACTTAAAGGTACATACCCAGGTGTACATGAACATATCGCACCAGTGGCCTTGTCATTTGTCAGGTGAAGGTGAACCCGTGGGGGGTTCTTCAGATTCATTTTCGCTGGCTCCGAAATACTTTTCCTCGAGCAATTATTTTTTCGTCATCACCTTAACATTTTTTTCTCACATCGTAAATGTTCAATTGTCTGCTGAAAAGCATCGCCTGTTTTCTTTGTCGAAGTGTTTTTGAAAAGTGCAAAAAACACTCGATTCCACCAGGAACTTCGTTAAGCGACGGTGTATTCGCCTCTGACATGTTGTTTGTTTGTTTGTGGGGTGTCACCTGACTTTTTGCAAAGGGGCGGAGCTTGCGACAGGTCAAGTATTTTCACCAGATTAGGTTTATTGCAGTGGGAACACAAGGGGTGTGATAATGGGCCTGGTTGCAGTTTGTCAGGGTGAGTGGGATGTAATTTGTAAACACCACTTATGAAATATTTTGAAAGAAACACCTTCATTCATTATCTTGCACTTATATGATAACAAAGTGAGTGTTCCAAAATGTGGCTGTGTTGAAAAACAGTCAAATGTTAAAAAAAAATGTGAACAGCTACTAACAAATGTAACAATGGTTCCTACCAAAAAGGAAGGACACCTGCAGTAAACCATGGCCTTGGACCAACAACTGAGTCTCAACTCTCAGTGACCATTCCGACCACAAAAAAATTTGTGAATGCTTACTTGATGTGATTGATCAATTTTAGTGGTGTTTCAAGTTAAGTATGGTGATTTTTGACCTAAGCTTGTTGTCACAAACATCATGTAAAGTATGGTGGTCTATAAACCAAGCCTGTTTTTTACCAGTGGTCGACAACCCACCAAGTGGTCAAGTTGCTCCAAGAAGTACCTGGCAGATGCCTTCAAGCTCGGCATGGACTACTGTCTGTATGACAAACCGGAGTCCATTGTCTATGGGCCGTCGTGCGGGAATGGTTACCTGGAGGCAGGGGAAGAGTGTGATTGCGGCCTGCCGGAGGACTGCACCAACAAGTGTTGTAACGCCACCTCGTGTACGTTGACGGTCAACGCGACTTGTGCCACAGGACAATGCTGTGATAAGGAGACATGTCAGGTAAGGATTAGTGTTGTGGCCGGGTGTGGCCCCGGTCATGGAAAATCTGAGAAATGACCAATTGATTTCCAAGATAAGAGAACTCTTGGAAATTAAAAAAGGGGAAATTCCATAAGGTAAATAAAAAGTAACATAGTTCATTTTGCGAGTCATGTTGTGAGTTCCGAAATTACTACATGTCTAATTTTTGAAAATAAATCGTGTGTAATGGCAGTGGCGGATCTAGGATACCATAAGGGGGGCCCAACACCCTCGGGGGAATTGGCAAAGTGCGATTGTATGCACTCAAGCGGCCCAAAAGTTGCGGGGGCCAAGGACGTTGACCTTATCTTCAGAAAATCTAACAGTGGACTTAAAAAAGAAATGGGAACGTGCATCGACATCTGAGCCTCTCCCTCCCCCTCCGTCCGCTACCGGTCTTAGCTCCTGAACTCAATATTTCCTCATGCTTCACACTGTTGTTGTTTCATTTTGCTTGCGGCATTCAAAGGGGTGCCCAGTCCCCCCCCCCTAAATCCACCTATGAATGGAAATAATATGAAAAACTCATTGGAAACGAATTCACAGTATGAGTGGAAGTCAACCAAGGTAAACTATGCACTTCCATTGGTTGTTTATAAGGGGTGTGTATGGCCAGATATTTTTGTCAGAAACAAAGTACACAAGCCAACCTACAGTATGCACTCAAAACATGGCAGTCTTGTAAAATTTTCCAGTAAAAAAAAGTTTGAGTTTTCAATTCGAGAATTAGAAACCAGTTGTTGGACATTTTATTCTGATTCTTGCGTTCTAGTTCAAAGCTGAAGCATCAGTGTGCAGAGATTCACACGGTGAGTGCGACCTCCCAGAATACTGTAATGGGGAGTCAGAGTTCTGCCCTGGTGACTACTACAAACAAGATGGAACAGTCTGCTCAGAGGCTGGGGTAAGTACTAAGATGTCTTATAAAACTTTTTTCTCTAATTTTCATATTGAGTTTGTGATAGAACCCAGACCTGTTGTTTGTATGTTCACCTGTCTAGCTAGCCTAACCTTTTTTAACTGACCGTGCATCTTTCGTATAGTAGCTGTCATGTTTCAAGAACTTACTAAGTGAAAACTTAACGAAATCATCATCGTTCTTCGCGTTCTTGGTAAGGGAATATATTAAATCGTTGTGATGTGAAATATACAGTAACATTCCCTTCTTCTCTTGCCCCTGCAAGTATTGTTAAACTAGAACAGTCAGGTACAACAGCATACCAAAGTATATAAAAAACAATTGCAGGCAGTCTGATACACGTTGTACCAGACGTGCGCAGGCCTCGCATGTGGGCCCAGTGCACTGATTACCTGGAAATATTTTTATGCTTTATTAATATATAGTTAAAACCGAGCTGAGGAGCTAGAAACCTGGCTCAAGGGTTTAGCAGTGTGACCTAGTGGAACTCGAACCCACGACCTCGAGTAAAGAAAGCGGGCACTTATCAACCAGGCCACACTGCCTCTTCATACCAAAGTATAACTTATATACAACTTATTATCACTAGAGTCAGTTAATTCTCCGGCTTATTAATTTTCATTTGCTTCACTTGATGTTGCTTGTGTTTGGGGTTATTCTGTGTTCTCTGTTCTTTGTAAATGCCAAATCACCAGAAATGTCATACAGTTGCAGTCTCACTGTTATAAAGGCCAGTGCAATACGCCCACAGAGAGGTGCAAGTTACTGTGGGGACCAAGTGGCAAGATGTCCAGTAGGATCTGTTTCGAGGAAAACATGAGGGGAACGTTGAATGGAAACTGTGGATACAACTGGCTGAATGATACCTTCTATAAATGCAATGAGGAGTGAGTTAGAGTTATATCATGCCATTCTTTTGATGCATATCAGGCTTTTAGTCTAAGCCAAAAGTGTGAGACAAATGGTATGCCTGGGAGAACACTGTGGTGTAGAAAGAGCTGAGAAATTGGTTGCTTTAGGGTTAGAGAGGAAACACATTGACGGAATTATGACATGGCTCTAAAGAATGAACAACTTATTTGTAAATTCAACTTATGTTTGTAAATCCTTTATTTAAGCAAGATTGAATTTACAAAGTTGTTTATTCAAGGATTTTCAAAAAGAGATTTGCAACCTTCTGTCACAAAACTTTTGATTTAGATCATTGTAACCTTAAATGAATGCTCTTGATGTTTAAAAGGGGACTGTAGTCAAAATAATGTTGCAGTTAATCGGTTCTAACATACAAATAAAACTCACATTTGCCTGACTTGTGTGCCAAACTAAAGTCAATTCGAATTCATGGTCAAAACACTGAATTCTGAAAGCGATCGCTGATTGGCTGATGTGTCAGTGACGTGAACGGCGGGGTATCGGCTGTTTTACACATTCATTGCTTATGTCATATTTGAAGAGTTTACATCGTAATTTATCATTGTATCAATCGTCCTTATTTTTT
>NMRA01000125.1:394412-406321 GCA_002633005.1 Phoronis australis | reverse complement strand
TGGATGGCTAGAGTCCACATTGCCCTCGGCACAGTCACTGACACCAGTTGCACCGGCAAATTTTCGTCTGACGATGACGATGACTGGGTATCACTTTGTGTTGCCTCGGCTCAAACAGGTATCCCTGGTGACCCGACATTTCACACTAAAATTTCTTATTCCGACAATATGAAGAACGCTACTTGATTGCACGCTAACACAGGACAGTGACTTTGCCCCCGCCAAATACGTCACGAGACTAAGCAGCGCTCCAAGCCGGTAATTTTTTTAGCTTCTTTAGAGAATATAAGTTTAATTTTTGGTGTTGAATTATTTGTGAAATTAATCAACAATTCATAGAAAACTATCCAGAATTTATTCAGAATAAATTACAGTTCCCTTTTAAAATCTCCCTATCAGCAGCCAGGAACATGAGTCGACTGTTTTGAATGACCTTTTTCTACTCTTCTTACAGGGATGTTATGTGTGGAATGTTACACTGTATTCACACTAACGAAAAGTTGATGTTTTGGCGTGATTCACTGGTCAAAGGTCTGCCGCGTCTCTTTCCATTAAATCCAAATGGAGGCAGTTTCGTCTGTCGAGCGGCCATCTTGGATGTGGGTTTGAACATGGTTGATCCTGGTATGGTGCCAGATGGCAGCTCATGTGGTGATAACAAGGTATGGTGCCAGATGGCAGCTCATGTGGTGATAACGAGGTGTGAAGCTACAATAAAATTTCTTGTTCACTTCATGAAAGTAGTAGAAACCAAACAATAAATCTGATTTTAGTAGCTTCTGTGTTTGGATTTGAAGCAAACTGAAATTCACTGTGTTGTCAGTGAAAAAGACTTAAGTTTCTTATGATGTCTGTTTCATTAACTGCCATTGGGAAATTATATTGAAATCCTAATTAACCTGTTCTTGAGATCTTATCTTTATTATGAATGCAAGACATGCGTCTTGATGTTGTGCTCGAATGCATTGTGCTTTACGGAAACAGTAATCCAAGTTCATTCTTGGTGACTTCCTAGTTTTAAGCTACAAACTCAAGTTCAATCTCGAGAGTTGCTGAACAAAATCAAACTTACAGATGTTGGGTTCATCAGGTGTGAACTTAAATGAGAGACTGTTCTATGTAAACCATGGGCCTGTGCACAGATTCAACCAAGTGATATTTTCTTCTATGATCCTTTTTTCTAAGCAGTATATGCAACATCAAATGAAATGCTTTGAACACTATATTCAAGTTCTGTACCAGAGCTATCATCGGACAAAGTTTGGAAAATAGTGGGAATACACAATCATGTTAGTTTTTGAAAAACCAAAAATGGCATTTTTTTGGCAATTTCTTATGTCCGAAATTGTTGAGATTTTATATTTTTGTCCTGAATTGATTGCACTCTAACTCCAATGAATTCTTATTCCAGATGTGTGTCAACCACAGGTGTCGCTCTGTTAAGTCTCTGAATATTCCAACATGTCTAAAGAATTGCAGTGATCATGGGGTAGGTGATTCAATTGGCAATGCATTTATTTTTAAATTTCGCATGATGCAGATTAAAATCTGAAAATTTGGCAAATAGGGTTTAAAGAGATAAAAGTGCATATGCTGGTTGTGTCCGTATTACAACTTACTATAATTTTTTATTAAAATGGACACCATGATTACAATTTTTGTACTCAGTTTCTCCACCATTTTTGTTTTTGGTTTGACTTAAGAAGAACATGTTGGACCACTTGCGTGTCATTTATTTCTTCATGCTTCAAAAATAAAATTAATGTAAAAATTTCCCATTGTGTCTCCGTAGGTGACTCGAAATCAGTCTAAACAATGCCATTACTCAAGACATGTACATCTTATGTTCAAGATTTGTGTGACTATTGGGACATTTATGCACTGCAATTGCCCAGTTCAATACCTGGGCCAGCTTTAAATGAAATTAAGGAAATCTGGGGGCTGGGTACAAGCCAAGCATGGGTGTTGCAAAATTTTTTAAGCATTTACCTGACATATTTGATTCAGTAACGCCTCCACCGTTCTTTTGCACAGGAATACAGAAATATTAGAATGCATATGAGCCTAAAGAACCATCTCCCATCTTCTGTAAAAAATGGGTTTTCTCACCCGAATTTGGCAATGTGCCAATGAAGTGGAATGTTGTTAGCCAAAGGTTATTAAGTACCTTTTCGTAGTTAAAATTCTCAGGTGGTGGGCGCTTAGCCAAGTGTGGGTGTTCAGAAAGGGATACATGTGACCCAAGGTGATTTACTGTACTTACTGTTGGATGTGTTGTATTGGCAAGTTTTTGTAATATTTATATACTTGTTTTATAACATGTAATAACTTGTTATTCTTCAGGTGTGTAATAATGTGGGTAGCTGTCACTGTGACATCGGCTTTGCCCCGCCTCTTTGTAACTCCGAGGGCGCGGGAGGCAGCCTTGAGAGTGGACCGGCTACTGTGTTTAAAGGTAATCTGCAGATTCTTACTGATGTTGCAGTAAAGCAACCATAACCATTCATTATGGAGTCATTACTATCAACCTATCATCAACCATTAGGTTGGTTTATGTAAGGGAGTTATAAGTCTCAGTCCAGATCTGAGCCCTGGGTCTACGTCTCTGACTTTGAACTCGACATTCAAATTATTTTTGACATTTTCTGTTCTACTTTAACCCTTTCACTGCCACGCGCTTTTTCGGTGCGTTACCCAAGTTGGGCACTTGGTAGTTGTTGACCTTGTTAATCTTCAGTTGGAGCTAGCTTCATTGTGCAGACAACAGGTAGGCAGTTTTATCAAAACTCAAATGAAAATCATTTTTTAAAAAAATTTTTTGCATTAAATTTCAGTGTGTAGCTTACCCCTCGAATTGCAATTGATTTCAATGGCCTCTGAACTATCTGTTGTCCAGTTTGAATTGACTCTGACTCTGAGTTAGATGACAATTGCATGGAAACCCCTTGTCTGTGTTCAAATTCAGTATTTAATTGCTTTAAAAGGTCTTTAAATGAAATGCATAATTACTGACATAAAGTACTCTTAACTCAGACTTTATTGGTTAGTAAATTAATCAACCCGAGTTTACCCTGATGTCCAAAGCAAAGTTCAGGCTTCTCAAATTCCAGGCTCTCTGGTCATCACTTAAAATCTGTGGAAACGTAATTCCATGCATGGAAAACTCATAGAGAATGAAAATAATAAAAGCTCATGGAAATTTTATTGGATAATATATAGAAACCCTGATTTAGAAAAAGAATCCATTTAATTATGGTGATTTAAAGAAAATTACTGGGCATTCTCTGTTTGGGAAACATAACTCATGAAATGTGAATTCCTGGAACTCGTAGAAAATGAAAAGTCAATATGAGTGAGAACCTTAAACTTTCTACCAGTCATTAATATAATTGGCAATGTATAGAAAAAAGTCTTCAAAGTTTGTCTCACATTCAAGAATTACGATCAACAAAGAGCAATCATTCACTTTGATGTTACATGCTATAGAGACGCATGAAAACTTTTCGTCAACAGCTATATTCAAATGATTTTATGAACTGCCAAGTCTGTATTGTTCTGTTGATACAGACCTTACAGTCCGATATTTCAGAAATATTGTGAACTACGAAATGGTCAATGGCCTAATCTTTGGAACCAAGAAAATTCAATTTCAGCTTTAATTTTGATGTCCCAAGTTTTAGTGATTGTCCCAAACTGGAGAATATTTACCTGTAGTAACTAAAGGTAATTCTTCACTTATTTAGTGTACAACATGGCTGACAAAGGGAATTATGTTTTGTCAAGTTCCTCCGCTGAATTTAGATGAAATTAGTCTATTACTAAGTTGGTTTGTACTAAGTGGATATCATGAAACAACTTTTGGTAAACTTCCTGTTTTTTACAGTAAAGTAATCAGCCTTTGAAACATTGAAAAATGACCATTTTGGCAATTGTTTTCGTGCAAAATAAGTGGAGTGTTACCATAGTAGCAGTAAGATTAGCCTTGACTCCTTTGTTTATTGCATTACTAACCCGGCGCATGTTGTGGCTTCTATCTCTGCAGGTGTGGTTACCGTGACAATTGATGTGTATCTTGACAGAGGTACACCAAGCACATACAAGCATTAACCCTTTGCCTTTTGGTCTGCCGCTTGTAGGTGTAACATGCCTGATTTTCGAAGGGTCGTCTTTTTCTTTCGGTTAAAACTCAGTCTGAATGGGTAAGCCTGTTTCGCGAAAATCGGGCTAAGACTGAAAGTAAGAAAATCAATCAACTACTCGAAGTCGAGAGACAGAAATCAGTAGTCTGGCTATTTGTTTCTAGATTTCTGACTTTTGACTACAGTGGAAAAAGAAACCAATATGGTAAATCTTAAACACCTATTTAGCACACAATATGGCATACAAGGGAAACTTTATTTTGTCAAATTTTTCAAGAGGAATAGATATTAAGAAACTGCTAGTCTGTTGTTAGCTTACTTTGTAGTGTGCAAATGTAATAAAATAACATTTGGTAATTTAAAGCTTTTTTATAATTTTCTACAAAGTAATCAGCCTTTGAAAAATGGAAAATTGACAATTTTGGTGATTATTTTTGTGCTAAATAAGTGACAAATTACTGTAAACTCTTCGAAAAACCGGCTCAGTAGTTGGCTAGGTTTGGCTTGGTCACAGCTGTGAGCTATTCCATCAATACTGCACCATGACCTGCTGCAAAACTTGCCTGAGGGTTATGTAGTACCCTAGTAAAATGTCCGTGAGCCAACTTCCAAACGTCATCTCGGAATTGCTGATCAGATCATATGGACCTTTCACATACTGTGCTTTATGAAATGCTCTCCAAACTGCTATTAGGAATGTTTAAAATGTTCCAATCTTACATAAGGGCTTATCAAAAAATGAACTTAAAAGATTTTACCTAAGTGTTGAACATTTTCTTAGGGTACCAAAACGCTACGACTCACATTTGACATAGCTGTCTCTAAAAAAGACTGACTGTTGATGTAGCCATCTCTAACAAGAGACTGGCTGTGCATAGATGGCCACAGTTGAGCTAGCTATCTCTAACCAAACGACTGGCTGTGCGTAGATGGCCACTGATGATATAGCTATCTCGAACAAAAAGACTGGCTGTGCATAGATGGCCACTGTTGATGTAGCTATCTCTAACAAAAAGACTGGATGTGTATAGATGGCCACTGTTGATGTAGCTATCTAACAAAAAGACTGGCTGTGCATAGATGGCCACTGTTGATGTAGCTATCTAACAAAATGACTGGCTGTGCATAGATGGCCACTGTTGATGTAGCTATCTCTAACAAAAAGACTGGCTGTGTATAGATGGCCACTGATGATATAGCTATCTCTAACAAAAAGACTGGCTGTGTATAGATGGCCACTGTTGATGTAGCTATCTAACAAAATGACTGGCTGTGCATAGATGGCCACTGTTGATGTAGCTATCTCTAACAAAAAGACTGGCTGTGCATAGATGGCCATACATTTGTCATGCTGATACCCTTGGCTCACTGCAACTAACAGGGATAGCTATGGCTTTGTTATAGCTTCTCTGGTTTGTTCCTTTGACTGTTTACACATGACCTTCTGTTATAGTTGTGCTTATAGGTTTGGATTCGGTGACTGTGGCCATGCTGGTCCTGTTCCTCTGTGTTCTGCCATTACTTGGACTCACATTGTTCTGTTCATGGTACCACCGGGAGAAGATAAAGAAATACTGGATCAGCCGAACACTGGGCAGGAAGTATCAGTACGTGTTAAGTGTACTATAGTCAGTTTGGATTTTGTGTAAATGTAATGAGTAAAGCCAGCATGCCAGTTACGATTCTTTATCGACATGTGTCGTGACTGTTTATCAGTGATATTTTGTCGTGTCGACTGAACCAGCACACACGAAATGATTTTTATTGCCAACATTGTTATCAATGAGAAATCGTATTGTGTCCGCTGGCCTTCAATAATTAGAAGTCTTCAGCAAGAGGTGAGCAGTGTGTGGAGTGCTCAAGTGGTCTCTGGGTTAGTATTGGCTCAAGGAAGACTTATCATACTTGATGCACCAGAAAGACAACTCGTTACTGATGTACTTTGGTAGTGCTTGTTTATTTGAATATCGCGTAAAAATAGTCTCACTGCTACAGTAAGTTACATGGCTTATGGATGGTAAGTAGTCTCTAGTAGCCATTATTTTTGTGGCTGGCAACATTCATTGTGTAAACATGGCTGTATTTCGGGAGCAAGTTTTCCGATATGCAACATTGATTAAATACAGGACATTTTTCGTTATTAACAGTGTAAACATGAAGAATGGCTGTGGATTGCTGACTGACTCATTGGCTTGCCATTGTCTACTTTAACGAGTTGGCATGACGACATGTCATTTTGAAAGAACTAATTCAAAATTCTTTATTTTTAGGCAAGCACCTCGCTCTGTGAAAACAGAAACAAGATCGAACCCACCCCGGCCTGCTGCGCCTAAACCTGCAGTTGGATCGCCAATCAGACCACAAAGACCCGCCCCCTCAGCACCACCGGCGAGGGGCGAAAGTTTCCGCAACAAAGAAATCTCCCAGCCAATGCTGACAAGCACTACCAACGAAACCTCAGATACTAAGTTGGCTCAAGTGATTCCTTACGCGGTGTTAAAGAAAGCCCCGCCTCTTCCTGCCAATCCGCCTCCCGCCAATCGCCGTGTTGCTCCACCCAGGCCACTGTCTATGGCTGCTGCACCACTGTCACAGATCAAATCTCAACAAATCCCAGGGGCTCAAGGAAATCCAGTCAGGAAAAGTAGTTCATTTTCCTCTGCAGATCATGTTAAAGACAATATTGCTGCTCCTCCCATTCCTCCAGGAAAGCCGTGTTACGCCAATGTTGGAATTGCAAAACTAAAAGATGGTAAACAATCACCTGTGATTAATTGCTCAAAAACTGACAACTCAACACCAGGCTCAATCAAGAAAGTTGTTAGTCCAGCAGCCAAGGGACCCCCTGTGAGGCCTAGCCCACCAGCGAAAAGATTCCAGAGTAAGCAGCCATCTTTGGATCCCATTCCCCAGGGCGACACAGGTCACTATGAGTTGAGCACTTGCAACTGTACCAGTTTATTAGACGATATTTATGCCGAGATTGGCGAATCTAGTGGTGGTAATGTCTATGATGACATAGAGTCTGCAAAGGGTGTTGGCAGTCAGCAAAAGACCCAACAACAAAAACAACAGCCGAAAAATTTGCCAAACGGGAACACTCAAAGTGAGACTAGCTATGACAATATAGGTGAGCCGCAGGTAAAATCAAGTGTGGCTGCTTTGGCAGCCAAATTCAGTAGTGCACAACCATCAATGTCGAAAAGTCAATCGTTTGCTGGACCGAAACCTCAAAAACCGTTCAAACCAAGAAATCTAAACAGGGACTCCATCTGTTAACATCTATGCTATCTGGTTTTTTGTCGAGTTGAATATTATAAATAAAATAATGCAAGATATGCTATGTTATCTTCTCTATTGTGTATTATTGTATTTTTAAATAACTTAATTGTATGGATATTGTGTCAGTATTGTTTTCATTAGCACATGTTGTATTTTTGTATTGGTGTAAGTATAGAGATGTGATAGAGGAGTGAGTTGGTTTATTACAGATGAGGACTATTATGTTAATTGGGACTGATATCCGAGCAAAATAAGTTTTTAAATTGTAGCCTTCAGCTTAATTCTTCTTAGCCTGAGAAATGAATATTTATAATTTCGAGGATTGCACAGTTTTTGCGGAGTTCTTTTTGCTAATTCAGGGGTCTGCTTTATGAAAAGTCAGTAATTCTGGCTTGTGTTCCCACTTTACTTTACTTTACTGAATACAGTATTTGGCTTGTAATTAGTGTCTCATCAACATTTATAAGTACAGTAAAGTCTTGCTAGTTTAGGACTAAATTTTATTCAGTCGTTTTCCATGAAAGGTATGTAACACTAAAATTAGGTGTTTTCATGATCATGTTTTGTACTTCAGCTTTTATGAGACAAAATTTTGAAAATTTGTGAGCATTCAAATTTGGTGATTTTGATTGATTTTGTTCGAAACTGGCAAGATTTTTGTCATAATTCTGAACATTAGTTATCATGGATATATTTTCAGTGATTCTGTACTTTTGCTACAGTGAAATAAAATCATTTTTCAGGAATAGTTCAATGTATGGACTGTAAATGAAAAATTCATGTCATTTTTCATGAAATAGACCCTGGTCTTATGGTAAGTGGCAGCATAGAAAGGACATTCAGTGCTTGGAAGTACCAAGGATTCACAAATTGTTTAGAAATTTACATCCAGTTGAACAAGTCAGGAATCATGTTCTTGGTGTTAATCAAAACAGACAAACTATTTTAATGTGCTGAATGCAAATATTTTGTTGGACAATTGTCAACTTTTTAAGACCATCGCAATTTTCTTCAATCAGGATCATCATTAATTGTGTGCCAAAGCAATTGAAATTTGATTGGCGGCACTTGATTGACTATGCCAGTTGGTTGGGTCATACAATTAGCTAAGACTGATCTGCACTCCAGAAGACATCATCATGAACCAATCAGATGCCTTACCCTTTTCAGTCGGTGTAACCAGCTAAGTCAATCACTAGTGCAGCTATTGTTGTGCAATAGTGGAATGGTTTCTAAATAATAACTTGATATTTATTCATGTACATAAGCACTCTCAACCTATTTCTGTAATTAGAACGACCTTTTGTAATTATTGAACCACTCAGCAGCGGACACTAACAACTTTCGTATAGTAATTTTGTAAAACGTTTGTTGTAACCAAAGTTGGTTGTGACCTAGTCAACTTGTATTCAGTATAATCAAGAGTGATACTGTTGACTTATTGTGATTTGTGGAATCTTTATTAGCGAATGTAATAAATCGGATCGGCATGCGGTTCCATGTGTTACTGTAGTTACTTGAGATGATAAAGTACTCACAGAAATTTCAAATTCGCTACCATTGGTTGTCCTACCCCTGTAGGTCTTACTAGGGTGAAGACTGCAACGGCCCTACGAGTGTTCTCTCATTAAGTGCCATCACATCGATTGTTGAGTTCTGTCATGATTTCTGCAATGAACCCTTGTTTTCAGTTAGCGGTTTTGTCGGCCTTCGGATGCGACTTGGGGTACCACGTAATAAACTTTTATATGTGACTCTTATCGTTGTCAGTGTTAGTTTGTTAGATGACTCTCTGAATGACAAGTCAATGGGGAGACCTCTTAGTCTATATTGGGACTCCGATGTCACGGGAAATAAATTTCCTGGCCACTCATTGCGTCATGATGACTTTTGTAAGTGGTGACTTTTCGCTGTATTGAAGAATTGTCCGAGTTGAGTAAGTTAGTATTTACCAGCAGGATCATTTATTGCACTGGTTTTGTATCAAATTAGTAATGAGTTAAAATGATACTAAACCCTGTTTTGATGATTTCAGCCCATCCTCGTTCTGTCACCTGCTAATGCATCTTTGATGTCAATCTTGGAAATATAAAGGCAGGAATCAATTGACTAAAATCTCATACTCCCCATCTATGTCCTTGGTGGGTGTTTTTCCCTCAGTTGTCGTGTAGGTCGTTAAAGGCGTAGGTCAGGCTTGCCCTTTTAGCAGACCATCTGTCAGCGTTTCCCATTCAGTGACTTTACCAGACGTACCGGTAAGGGGTTCTGAGCGTGTGATAACATCTAGCTTCTTTGTTAACTGCCAAGTGCAGTCGTTTATCTGTTATGACAAGCAAGCCAATTATCTGCCAGGCTTATTACAGACCACGTGTGAACACAGTCAAACTCGGTGAATTGGTAACGAGATTGTCGTAACTCGGTTGCAGTTGGGCGATTTTGGCGATTCAAAAACTAAACATGATCACCATTTGACGAAGGTTTCAGAAATGCTATTGGTTTATGTTCAAATATGTTGTAACTTCGTCTTTTATTTTTAACAGCACAGCCCAGTCGTAGATACAATCTCATTGGAGATTAGAGCAAATTCGGAACAGATGGGGCACTCAAGACACTTCGACGGAAATGCAAAAACTATACTGCTACAAAATTAATTAACATCAAAGGCTTAAAATTACAAAATGTTTGACGTTTACTTAAATCAATTGTTTTACATAAAGGGGTGGTTCAAGGAACTTCTACTTACTAGCTGGGACACCTTCCCAATCAAACTTGTTTCCCAGGATACTCGGGCTGACCTAAAACTGAGCCCGCGGCATTCCGGTGAGGATTTTCGATTTCCAATCGCTTTAACAACCAGAAAAGAATTGTTGATCAATGTTTATCAGCAATTGCCAATGGGAAGATTTGTTGAAGAACAAGCCGGCTATATATAAGGACGGGTAGCCGGACCCGAGAAGCACTGAGTTGAAAAAGTCGCATCCTTTTTCACCAGTTGGCTGCGAAGTTGTCTGTCCTCAATGTTTTAACATTCTCAGTGGGGTTGTGCTGTCTGTGATCATCAAACTTACGGAAATTGTGTTACCAGGTTTTCGTTAGCGGTGTCAGCGCAGGGTTTTTTGTGCAAGTTTTCCGATTATTTCCCAGCTTAGTAGGCTGACCGTGATAGCTGATTATCATTTCTGCCATTTGGTACAGGCTACTCATTTTGGTTACACTTTGAACTGACACTTTCATTTGGTATTATTATGTTTATTTTGTTTTGTATCAATTAATGTGTAAACACATTTACAATCATGTACTTGTTCAATGACGTGAAACTTTTGTTGAGTCAATCTGCAGCCGGTTAGCTCCTCCAAATTTGAAGGTATAACCTGTTAACTATAACACCCACCGTTTTTATTCACCTATTTCACGAAAGCGCCATCTTCCCGCGCCATCTTTAAATACTGATCGAAAACGAGGCGCACTGATAAAACCTCGTGAGCGGTCATCGGCTTTGAGGTGGTGTACTGTGCAGTGCGCTGAACGTACCAATTCCAACTCGTCGGTATCCTTCCCAGGGATATACTTAGCCACTCACCCAGTCGCCAATGCGAGTAAAAATGGTGCTGGGCGAGTAGAAGTTGACTTGCCGGTGGCCCAGGTGGCCCACATATTTATATGCCGATGCATATTGTCGTTATCTCTGTGTGGGCGTCCGGCCGATCAAAAGGTCATTACCAAAAATTTCAGATGTGTTGCTGATGATGAGAAGGCCACGATTGACGATAACGTTCGGACGAGTCCGACTACTGAGTTGCCCCCTAGCGGCGATTTTGTTTTTTGCATCTGCGACCGAATCTCCTTAAAGTCCTTCTCTCAAACTGCCCATGTGGTTCCAGTATCGCGAAAATACTTACTACATAAAATCTTATTTTCGACACCATTTCTTTATGTTCTTTTCGCCTTTCTTGCCAAAAGCGATTTTTGAACAGTATTTCACCCTTCTCTCTGAGCGTATGATTACCGGTTGTCATCGGTTATTTCCGTACCCACATTTCCGGCTCATCAGTTCAGGAACTTGTCCTGAACGCCGCCATTTTTTCCTTGTAACTGAATGTGCTATCGCTTGCTCGAAAAGTCTTCATTATTTTGTTTTTTTTTTAGTAATATCTCGTGATTCGTTGCATATGTACTGTATATATAGTTTGTAGTCAGTGGTCGTTGATTTTTTTTGGAATGTTACGCGTACTTAGTTTGTTAAATAGCATTGGTGTTTAGTTCCTTACGTAGGCCGGTCGAACCTAGGAACCAATATGAGTCGAACCAATTTTTTTCGGTTGTATTTTTTTTCTCGTTTTGAAAAAGTACTTTGCTATCATCGGAAAGGTAGTGCATTCTACTCAGTAAAAATCGAAAAAGTATCAAAAGCGGGGCAAGCAGTGTAAAGTTATTGCAAGTTTTGTGGCGAAATTTGGGTCACTTTGTTTGGATCGCGTCAGCCATATT
>NMRA01000125.1:373964-393205 GCA_002633005.1 Phoronis australis | reverse complement strand
ATTTTGACGTCTTCCTTTGTTGACAGTGAAACCGCATTACCGCGTAGTAATCTTGTGTGACGATTCTCCGAGTGTGCAGGGCTAGCCTGGACTGAAAGTGAACTATCTCGGCCAAAACTTCATCGATTTTAGTGGGAGAAAAACGCTTGTTTTCAGAATTTTACGAGGAATTTGTTGATGAATCTTTTACATGTCATTGAAAAAGGCGAAAATACAAACGCGCGAGTCATATTTCTTCAGGCAGCCCTTAGCGGCTTCACGGGCAATAAAATGTAATCGACCGAATAGATTCGTCGACCACAGATTTACCCTGTGGTTTTTCCGCTTGATCCCAGACCGCCCCGAGATGCTCCAGCAGCCAACTCGGGGCGGTCTCTCACGAGGGTTTAGCGTTATGGTTTAGTATCATACTTGCTACTCTGTTAAAGAACGACTTTTATTAGAAACTGTGGTAACCAGAGAAATCACCTATTTCAAAGACATTCTTTCCAAAGTCGGTTCACGTTGGAAGCCCAACATCTATTAGAGAGATGTGTCTATTGGAGAGTAAGCAGTCATCACTTTCGGCACTGTTGTAAACCCCGATTTCTATTAAAAACCCCGGATATGCAATTTTATGTTTCATAACCATTAAATGCGTTTGGTTCATGATTTGGGTGGAACTTGCTTTCTCTTCTTTTTTATTGGACAGATAGTATTCCTAATGATACGCAATAAAACCACAGGCTGAGAGAAGTTCATAGATTGTCCCAACAAAAAGATACACCACCACTAAGTTGGAACACTGACTTACAAGGCGGGAATACATAGGAGTTGTAATGTGTGGGATATGCGTGGTGTGCCGCCCGGAAGGGTCACTTTCCCGTTCACACTCTGTACAAAAGGATACCTTTTTCGTCTGAGGTCTCTTCGGAATAGTCCAATATTGGTTAAAAGTCACTAATGCATTCATTCAGCATGGTAGATAATTGGCGTTCGGCATCGTGACGTCGAAAAAGAGACTGGGCTTGGTGTTTAACAAAAGAAAGATTGATATAATGGCTCTGCAAACCGGTGTCGTCTGGAATACGGACTAAGCGTGAATTAGATGTAATGCTATGAAATGACCTGCGATTGATGCTACCTGAAGGTACCTCATGTATCCGCTTGGTTCCCAATTTCAAATAAGAGAGAAAGCGACAAGTGGATTTATATTCTCTAACAGAGACGCTTCTCTGGAGAAATGCAGTTTCCTTGAATTTAAACATCTGTTGCACTTGAAAATTTTTGCGTAACAATTTGTTCGGACTTATGCAATCTTATGATGATGATTATCACGTTTTCAAGGGCACACTGCTACAGGGCTTGGAGTTTTCCGCTTTTTGAAGAGACTCAATTAACTAACCCGCTGGCCACCCTAATTCAGTTGAGTAAGTGCTACTAGCTTGTCATCGATATTCGAAACTCTCAAGCTATCAATCACAAGTCGACATAGCTCGAGATATAGCGAGCAGGGGGGGAGATCTATTCAGCCTCACTAATTAATTTAAACATTAAAACACGTCATTAGATCACGTGATATAGATAAATGGTGGCGTGCAGACCAGACTTGAAAATGTTTGCGGCAAACAATGTTAAAACATTTCCTGAAGGAGCAGTTGCCAAATGTTCACATGATGCAGTTGTGATGCCGTGTGATACCTGTTACGAACTGTCAAGCGGAGAGATCATAATTCAAGGCGACACTATACCCCCATTTGATTTACGCTTGTAATTACGTGCGTAATTATATGGCGACATTTTCCCCCAACGAACGGCCTATCATGAATTTATGCCGCCAACATTTTAAAATAGAAGATTGAAATCTACGCCTTAAAGAATGAATTAACGCTGTTGGTAATACTTAGTTTGCGCACACTACGTACACATCGTTCACCCACTTGGCCAACGATATTTGACGGGATACGTCCTTGAAGGATCATTCAGTGTTGATTTCGTGCAACTCGGCAACAGTACAATCCTAGAAATGCAGCGCTGTGTAGTATTGTACCTTTTAAACATGAAATGTGGTAAGAAGTTTGTGTGTTGGGCGTAAAACAGATAATAACGCACTTTGTCATAGGCGGGGTTTGTCCACGTACGTTGCTACTCAGTTGGCAGTCGGCCAATACGTGACATTTGGGGATTGATTTGATTCGATAAAACCATGTATTGCAAATGCTATAGCTAGTATTCAGAATTGTCGATTGTGAATCCTTGTGTAAGCCAGCATTAATCATTGATGTGTCCAGAAGTTGGTGCATAATTCTACAGGAGAAACCTACCGTTCAGTAGTCGAAAATTTCAACACTACTGAGCACAGGACAGGAGAGTAGTAATTTTTGCTTTAGTTTCCTCAACCTCTATGAACTGTTTGGTATTATATCTTGGTTATTCTTTCTCTACGAATTCACAGACTTTTCAGAAACTTTATTCAAAGTGTTAGGCCGGTGAAAATAGCATGTTGTGAGCTTGGCTCATTTGAAACTAGAGTCTCATTGTTTCAAGATAAAAGACTCCTGTTCGCATCACTTTCGCAGATCTTTTTCAAAAGCTCTCAGTAAATTGGTATCTAAGGAAGTACGGTATTTGAACAAAGTGGCTTGGGAACTTGGCGACAAACACCAAGTGGTGTGGCTTTGAGTCTCGCCCAGCCCGGCTCTCTCGTAGACTGGAATACATCCACCCCGTTTTCACTAGCCTGCTAAAGATGGCGGGAAATCCCGCGTCACTTAAGCTCATGTCGGGTGATTTTTTTGAAAAATGTGTAATAAAAAATATCGCATCACTCCAACAATTCTAGAAAAACTCAGACCAGAATCAATTGTTTATTTGACCTTCTTTGATTTTTCACAAGGTACCCCAATCATGGTGGTTATTAGCTTTAAAATATCTACAAAAATGAGACGTTTTTGTAAATGAGACGTTTTTGTAGGAACAATTTTACAGTTGATGTTGCAAAAAATAAAGAAGGAACATATTTACATTTTATACCAAATGTCTTTTGCAAAACTGTGATAAACCAGTTTTGGGGACCTCCGGAGCAATTTTGATTTCAAACAACGTAGCCATTGGGCGAGAATGGTAATAAATAACTTTGTACGATTTGGTCGGAAAGGACCGGAGAAGTATTGACGAATTGATCTTGCTATAGCAGCATCAGTTTCAACAACTTTTTGAAATTGAGAGATTACATGTCTTTAAGTTGAACAACTGGCCAGCCATATGATTTTCGGAAGCATGTTTTGTAATTGTCAATGTAAATGCCCTGGATTTATGTCAGTTTACGATAAAGGATAAAACATAAAGTTGCAGATGACTGGAAAATTGAATTTCGGAAAACTGTTCAATAGGAATCACACTCCAATGGTTAGTATAAGCTTTGTCGCTATACGAATACGATACCAATCACAACGCAATGTCTTCAAGAGCCTTACACTAAAGAACATGGATTTAGGTCAATATAAAATAAGGAGTAAAAAGTTGCAGCTGACTGGAAAATCAAATTTCGGGGAACTGTTCAATAGCAATCACAGTCCAATGGTTAGCAGACGCTTTGTCGCTATACGAATACGTTATCAATCACAACACAATGTTATCTAGAGCTTTACACTAAAAAACCCTGGGGGTTATTTGGGGAAAATTGTAGCGATCAACTACGATGATCTATGGGATAAAACTGCATGAACTACCAACAAAAACATTAATAATGATAGCAGGACTGTGATATGCGAATTAAGAGAAATACATTTCCTCCAAAAAGACCGACACGTTATTTAGGCCTTCCACAGGCCTTTTCAACAAAGTGCTTTAAATTCACTGCTCATACCCAGCAAGCCTATTGGCCTCCTTGGGGAATTTAATGCTTTTTGTTATCTATGGCAGTTTTCATTGGAACTAACCTAATTCCAAAGAATCATCTTTTCTAATGCGCTTGTGTATGAAACACACTGAACATGGTAATTTGGTGTTTCATCTTCCATCCAGGATTTCTGGCTGCAGGACTCTGTTGCTCGACCTGTTGTTTTCTTGTGTCTCTGCAGGTTACAAAAAACACTAATCCGACAAGTAGTGATAGTATTCGATCAGAGTAGGAGAGAGCTTTTAACTTGTTGATTTCGAATAAAATCAAAATGCATTAATATTTAAATGGGTTTGTTTGGAAATACTTGAGAGCATGTAGTAATTTAGGAAATACAATTTGACATTGCCTATTTCTGAAAATTGCCTCATATCGGAAAACACTATTACTGCTTGAACCTGGTCTGCTTTACCGTATTTACATACATTCCTAGATTTTCAGACACGTCAGTCTCCTTCAATAAGATGGTGGGCTATTTAAGTGGCGGGAACTCCTGTCACTCGAGATCTCGTTTTTTTTGTCGACATTGTCAACTCTAGTTCCTTTACTATTGGCTCTATCGATGGACTAATTAACTTATATCGATAGAGTCTGTCGCTCGTAAATACTTTAATTCAGCAGTCCTGGGGCACGTTCCAACAAACCTGACTTATCTAAGACAAATCTTAATTCAGTTTCATCCAATTTTAAGATTTTAAGACAAAAGTTAAATTTGTCCTGTCTGTTTCAAAACAGAGATCTTAAGTCTTGCCTAATTTTGACTTACTTATCGGATGTGGAAGTTTCAAAGTTTGGAGGCTGAGACAAGTCTTAGACTTCAGTTAAAAATGAACGTAAGTCAGTTTCTTGGAACGAGGCCCAGGGCTTCACGAAAAGTGTATTTAGACGTAGGTCATGAGACTGCATTTTTTGCAAGTGATATTCTTTTACTTATTATTAAAAAAATGTTGTGTGGCGCGCAAGACAAAATTCCCGACTTGCTTCTTCAGTCACTTTCTATGAAACAGACCCCAGAACTAAGCACTGCAGCTCAAAAAGCGGACAAAGACTGTGTATAAAAAGAGAATATTTTCCTACAGACTATCGCCAGTTAAATCGAAATATGGACAACAGAAAACAAAAAATATAAGTTTCGGGCTGATCCTAGTCCCCTACGGTGCGCCGCCCATGTTGATACTAGAGCAAAACACTCGAATTCTTTGGACAGAAAAGTGACAAACAGCGCTTCCAAATGCTGGAGTCCGCCCTTTTAAATTTCTGTCACTTGTTCTCATTCAGCAGGACACAGGATTTTCTCACGTTTTGACTAGCTCAGTTGAAGAGGTTATCGGTCGGGTATGCATTGAATGTGGAGCATTTTTAAATGAGTATTGAAATGACAAGTATTAAGGTAATCAGCAAAAATAAATCGGATATTTGATTAAACCACACACGAACTAGATGAAGTGACAGACAATTTTATAGTAGGTAATATTATATCAAGTGACTTGAAAATGACACCAAAATTATTGACTTTATTTAGTTTTCTTAATGTTATGAGTTTGGGACACTTTTTGCACAAACTGATAGTACACATAACGCAAGATCTCAGGACAGCTAAAGAGTTCCGGTAATTGCAAACAGGACGTGGTGTTTAACAAACCATGTCCTAAAGAAAACGTGCTGCCAAAATAATCTGATTATACCAATGTCTTGTTATAGAAATCTAACCCTGGAACGCCAACTTCTAGTGTAGCACCGCCCGGACTTCACATTTCAAGTTGAATTTTTATGAAAAAATTTGTATGAAAACGGAAAAACGATGAGCCGAAAAATGTCCCACGTATGTTTTTTATGCAAACTAGTGCGGCCATTAGCGATTTTGCGTTATTTTGCAATATGTTGCCGACTATTTCACATAATTGAAAGAACTAAGTTTATGGACTTATATTTTGTGGTCAAACAATAAATTAGGACTACAAGTAAGTGATAATACGATACCTTATGTATGGTTCAGGTACAAAACACTCAACATATGGAACAGAAATACTGTGTGGGGCATGAAAATTCACTACTTTTATCCAAACTCAGGTCTTCAATGTTAATAGCATACATGTAAATAAAAATAAACTGTGGCATTATGTTAAATGTTTCAGTCCAACCAAAGATACATTTTAGGTTCAATATATGAAACAGTGTTTGGACATTGAAAAATATGTCCTCGGAGCCGACGTTCAGTTGTTGTTAAAGGTGCAGACACAATTATTGTTGCCATGCTTACAGGACAGAAAAATAGAGTTTTTCCAGCCCACAGGAAGGAATAAGTTCAAGACCATGGACCCAGGCAACAAGAAAGTCGCTCTTCCGTCGTCACAAAGAAAGGTAGCTAAACTAAAATGAGTTATTGTAATAAGAGACTCTTTTCATTTAAATATTCACAACTAAGAAGAGGTTGACACATGAATTGTTTTGTACCACAGTACACCGTTTCACTTGTGTACAGAACCGCCGTCGTTATAGAACCCCTGGCACTGGGATCTATCATTCAGTTGCATCATGCTCGCGCTATAAAATTGACTGTATATCTAGATACAGGGTCTAGAAAACATCGGCAACTACTGAAGCTCTCCGCAATGGCAAAATCATTGGGAAGCCCTACTTGGGTGTATGTATACACTGGAGAAGATTGAGTCAGTGCGTTTGAAGGTAAAGGAAAGGTTGGGCCCCTTGAGAAGTTAAGAATCCAAACTTTCACCGTGCTTTCAGGCAACGTGGCAGTGAGTTTGATTTAAGTTCTGAAGTTCTGAATGAAGTTGGGAGAGTTCACCTGTCTCGTGTATGGCCAGAGTAGTGAGACGTCAACAGATGGTGCTCGTGCCAAGATGTTTCGCAAATCGGTTGGTGGAGATGAAATTCTCACTTACAAGACCAAGAATGACTTTGCTCGAATTTCCCCGTGCATGTTTGCACTAAAAACTCACATACAACGTGTAAATCGTCATGTCGCTTTGTACAAGCGCGCCTGTGAACTCATAATTGAACAGCCAAAATCTTATGACGAAGGACAAGGGTGCAGACTGACGAGGGGGTATTATAACCTGTGTGGTCGTGTGGTCACATCTTACCAAACTCACTGACTGGTCTTTTGGTCACGTAACGAGCTGTATGGAAGTTTCACGGAAAGTGATGACATGAAGTGATGGAACATGTAAGCAGTGACACCAAAACCTAATGATTGCCCACATTTCTGCAATCGGCATTTCCCTGCATTTTTCCTTGAGATATTTAAAACGTTTGTGTAAATCTGGCTCATTAAAAAGCTGATGATAAAAACACTGAAAGTTGCACATATTGGCATATGCACACTTCCAAATGTATTATCGGTTGTAAATAACAACAATACAGTAATACAAATCAAATGCAATAGCTCATGAAAAAAATTATTCTGTCGTAGTGCTTGACCCTCAAAATATCGGTTTTGACTCTTGATTTGTTCACTTACAGTAACAAGAAAGTGAGAAATCATCAAATAACAAACAATCAGTCATGGCGGCAATAACTTGCACACAAGACGCACGTGAGACACTTTTTCGACTTGTTGACATCTTTTTTCGGTTTTCACGCATGTTGCTCTTTGCAAAAATGCAACTTTTAAGTTGGGAGTCCGGGGGGTGCACGGGGCCATTTTTAGACTTGACTTTTCCGCACGAGACCTATTGCTTACTCTCAAGATCGCGTATACGTGTACTTGGAATTGAGTATTCATTAAGTCAATAAATTAAACTGTTTTATTCATTTTAGAGATTTTTTGCAGTTATTGGCTTCACAATCACCCATTTTTTCCTTGACTGGTACTTGTGTCATAGAATTGGAGGAATGTGTGAATGGTTAATGATCATTTTCGTTTGGTAAATAAAATCGCCAAAATTTGAAAAAGATTGGTTAAAATTTACATAGTTTGATGAAAATGTAATTTGCATTAGTGTTGTGTACATTTTTATCAATGTGAACGGGATTTTTTGAGTAAACTTTACAAGTTCCACGGTGTATTCCAAGTTCACGCAAACGTTATCTTGAGATTAAGCAATATCCCAAGTTCACGCACAGCATTGCGATCCCGAGACTCAGTGGCTGATCTAGGATACCATAAGGGGGGGGCCCAACATGTTGCCTCGGGGAGTGGTGTGTATGTACACAGGCAGCCCGAAGGTTGCAGAGCCGGGCACGCGTTCTGTTGGTGGACTAAAAAAAATCGAGAACACAATTCCACCGCGATCTGGTTTTTGAGCCCACCCCTCGTCCGCTGCCGGTCCTAGTTTCTGAACTCAATATTTCCTCACGCTTCACGCTGTTGCTGTTTCATTTTGCTTGCGGCAGCCAAGGGGGGGGAGGGCGGCCCCCTGCCCCCCCCTCCCTAAATCCGCCTATGAGACTAGTGAGAGTTTGCTCTGTTGACTTCGGCTGTCTGCTCGACTGTGTTGTAGTTATCAACTCAACCCTAATTTTATTGCTTCACACAGACAGACTAATGGAGATGAAAAGATATCAGAGGCCGAATTATTCCCGGAATCCAGCCAGGGCCACAGGTCGGTGCTTGTAAGGAATGACTAGTGGAGTTGTCGGGTATGTTGACTTATTTTGGAGAGAACTCGCTGATTGAATAGATCCATATCTCAAGAGTTCTCTATGATGAACAGTATCGACAAAATGAAAATGAAGCGTTACACATCAATGAGAATGAGTACAGCTTGAATAGGAACAAAGGGGCTTTCAGGCTTCGGTTGTGGTAGTTGATAGTTGAATTCATTTCGTTCCCTGGATGTCTATCTATCATACTTCTCATTTGTAGTATTGTCCACTTTAATTGATGTAAAGTTGACTGTTATTGTGAAGTGATGTAGAGGATGTGACTCATACCTGATGATGATTTAAGCTATTAAATCGCAACGTTAATCATGAACATCGTTTTCATTTGGGTCGTTAGCTTCCTGTTGCAGTCCATCACACCTGCCGTGTTCCACTGTGTATGTTACTAGCTTTTGCCCTGTGGGGTTAGTACTACGTCATTTTATTTCCACTTTAGAGTTAAACAAGTATGTTTCGAAATACCGAAATAGCCCACGATTAGGCGCACATGCCTAATTGCGGAACCGCGCCTAATTGTGGGACTTTGGTGCATGCGCCTACATGCTGAACATTTGAGCAGAACTTGCGTTGATTATGTTGTCCCGGATATGCGCACCTTCAATGATTAAAAAACACTCCTATTTTGCACGCGGGTTATAGTGCAAATTCTGTCGGATGTCATACTGCCGAAGAAGCTGTATTGCTTGCTCGGACTCCGAATCCATGACGTTGATCACTTCGTCTTCGGACGCAGAGAGTGAATCAGATGCGGTAGATTCGAATTAGACGTGAAAGGTTGAACAATCACGACTCGATTGCAGTTAAAACTACGGTAGCTGTAAAAGGACGCCACGGCAATTTTTTTCTCCGATGCCAAATCTATCGATAGACTTACTATCTCTATCGACAGACTCATTAACTCTATCTTTGGACTTAGTAACTCTATCGATATACTTACTATCTCTATCGATAGACTCATTAATTCTCTCGACAGACTGATTAACTCTATCGATACACTTACTATCTCTATCGATAAACTTACTAACTCTATCGACACTTATTATCTCTATCGATAGACTTGCTATCTCTATCGATAGACTTACTATCTCCATCGATAGACTCATTAACTCTATCGACAGACTTAGTAACTCTATCAACAGACTTATCCCTATCGATAGACTTACTATCTTTATCGAGACTAGTTTGGAGGATATATTTTCAAAAGAATGAGCCTAACAAAGAGTCATATCCCAGTGAAAATCCATTTTCGTTGTAGGACTCCTTTCTCATGACTAGTTCTGTCACCAGAGCCTTTTAATTTAATTTTAATTTGTCTATTGCCGCTTGTTCATTGTGTTTTGTCCCGTACTCCCTTGAGGTCTTATAATAAATAATTGCTCATGACGAATTCAAACATTTAGTTTATATGCTACACTTTTCGTTTATATATACACTTTTGATACCAGGTGTGAATGTTTGCAGAGTGAAACGCAAATGCATTTATTGTGAAAATAAAGCTCTTAAATCCAGTAACTCCATATCACTCAATAACAACAAGGCTCAAAAAGTATCAATACTGTCTTACTGGCAAGGGCACACAAACTGATGGCACATGTGATATTATAAACCGGCGGTTTAAATATGGCACCTCGTTGCAATGGTCAGCACACTTTCAAAAATGGAGCTATTGCCGATAGGTCTAACCTTCTGAAAGTAACGAATCGCTAACTCGATCCAAAAAACCTTCTTACACGAACGTGCATCTTGCTTATAGTTAACGCATCACCATATGTATATACATGTATAACAAAATAAATCATATATGCTAATTCAAATTTTATTGAAACAAGAAGAACTTAAATCCATCACACCTGTCTTGCTTACAGTTAGTACCCCTACACTCGCAACACAATAAATCAACATGTACGTTACTGAAGCTTTTCAACTAAAGAAACAATTTCAACAACTCAGCAGTCTGTTCGGTGCCTCCATATGAGTTCCTGAGCCACAGCAAAAGCCAGCATACTGTCAAACTTGAAACCAACAGTGTAGTGATCTAAGAACCATGATTTCAGACAATATTGGAAACGTATTAGCAATGACTGACTCTGAAAACTAGCTTAAGGGTATCTTGTTTACCCAAATACTGACAAACTTTTAAACCATAGAATTGTAAGGTATAAAAATGGTCGCCAATTTCCATGTCCAGCAACAAATATAGGGTCTGTGCACTTCGGGATAATGGCTGATAAAGTTAGGCCAAAATGAGTTAGCCGTGTCTACATCTGTATTGTATGCCGACACAAGGCGGACCAGTGTTTTATTATTCAGTAGTAAACCCCTGTTGGAGGTATGGCAGATGTAAAACATCAGGGGATTCATACACGATCATTTAACTACTCCGATTACCCTCAGCACCTTGGCTGTGTTGTGGGACATGATACATCGCAGACGTCCTAAATAGGCGCAACTCCACGAAATGAAGCAGATTATGATTTACGTGCGCGTTCCCTGTCCGTTAATTGATCAATAGTAAGCAGTTCAGCAACACTCACCATCTTGCAAGCTTAGAGAGCTCGTCTAACAGACCAAACAAATCACCTCGAAAGGACATCAGCAATTCCTCCCCGGAAGCTTGATCAATGACCTATATATGTAGATAGTTATCTCATTGAGCTTGATGGTCACACAAGCGAGGCACCAACCTCGGTCTCGCTACCGATGTCGTCTGCTGACTGAAGGAGTACTAACACTATCGAAAGAGATAGTAAGTCTATCGAGAGAGTTAGTAAGTCTATCGAGAGAGTTAGTAAGTCTATCGATAGAGATAGTAAGTCCATTGATGGAGGTAGTAAGTTAAATCTCTGTCGATAAACTTACTTATTTTTATAAGTCTATCGATAGAGATAATAATTCTATCGATATAGATAGAAAAAAATTGCCATGTCGTCCTTTTACAGCCACCGTATGTAAGTAACTTCGTCAGGGCATTAGTATGAGGTTTTTTTTTCAAGTCGAACAATGAATAGAGACCGTGCTATTGATATTATCCCACCAATAAGCACCGGTCATCTCAGTGATAAGAACTTCGGAAATGGCTATATATTCATCAAATCCTTTCCAAGCTACCCAAAGTCTTACTTCTGTCGGTGCAAGAAAGAGACAGTTTGGAATCATGAGACTTTTTGTAAGTATCAACTGCACGACTGTTATGCGGGTGATTCTCAAAAAGGTTAAGCACGACATTCAGATATCAAGAAGAAAGTTCATATATCGCGTAGGTAGCTCATTTGTGAGCAAGTTAGGTCTAGGCCTCACCGTTTGTCGTGGTCTCATTTTAAAATGTAAACCTGGCTTTTGTAAGAAGCTTCATAGTAAAAGCAAGAATGTTGATTGCATTGGGTACAATAAATCTTGTGAATCTTTTGAATGAACAAAACAATTCAGTAGGACGAGGTTACCAATCTGCTGGACACCTAAGAGCACTAAGCTATCTAACTGCGCAAGGAATCTTCATGGCTTAATTGTTATTCCGATTTGCCCGGCAAATTTCGAAAGAGGCCTGCCCATGCTAACATGGTTCCTAAGTTCCTTTTTGGTGGGAAAAGTAAAGTCGTTCTCTGTAAATTTTAGGTTTGCAGTTGCTGAAAGAAACACATCACTATCTGTTAACGTTGACTGCCTGACGATTCAGTTATTAGGTCGCGTTTGCGCGGAGCGAGTTGTCACGGCGCCAGTTAGCCCCTGTCAGTGTATTTTCAGTACGTTATCGTAAACTGGATCACCACGGAAGTCGATTACAAGAAGCCAGTCCGCGTAAGCTCGGGTTAAACATTTTAAATTCCAAAAAATGTAGAATTCCAATTATTATGCCGTTTTTAGAAGAGTCACGGGCATTTAGCATTATTACGATGTGAAAACACCTGTCCCAAAAATGAAGGGTAACCTAGCGGGGAGACCAACGTTCTGTTGCCATTTTAGTCGACTGAACAATCCGTGGAAACAACCCTAAAGAGCATTGTACCGCACCATCAGACTGTATATCAAAACATACGTGATTATTTTGTTTATTTTAAATAAAAATTAATCTGTTTTAAAAAATTGATTCGAATTTTGTCGTTTTCTCATTTCATTACAAAAAAACTTGGACCAGGTTAACATAGTTGTTTTTGCNTTTTTTTTTCAAGTCGAACAATGAATAGAGACCGTGCTATTGATATTATCCCACCAATAAGCACCCGTCATCTCAGTGATAAGAACTTCGGAAATGGCTATATATTCATCAAATCCTTTCCAAGCTACCCAAAGTCTTACTTCTGTCGGTGCAAGAAAGAGACAGTTTGGAATCATGAGACTTTTTGTAAGTATCAACTGCACGACTGTTATGCGGGTGATTCTCAAAAAGGTTAAGCACGACATTCAGATATCAAGAAGAAAGTTCATATATCGCGTAGGTAGCTCATTTGTGAGCAAGTTAGGTCTAGGCCTCACCGTTTGTCGTGGTCTCATTTTAAAATGTAAACCTGGCTTTTGTAAGAAGCTTCATAGTAAAAGCAAGAATGTTGATTGCATTGGGTACAATAAATCTTGTGAATCTTTTGAATGAACAAAACAATTCAGTAGGACGAGGTTACCAATCTGCTGGACACCTAAGAGCACTAAGCTATCTAACTGCGCAAGGAATCTTCATGGCTTAATTGTTATTCCGATTTGCCCGGCAAATTTCGAAAGAGGCCTGCCCATGCTAACATGGTTCCTAAGTTCCTTTTTGGTGGGAAAAGTAAAGTCGTTCTCTGTAAATTTTAGGTTTGCAGTTGCTGAAAGAAACACATCACTATCTGTTAACGTTGACTGCCTGACGATTCAGTTATTAGGTCGCGTTTGCGCGGAGCGAGTTGTCACGGCGCCAGTTAGCCCCTGTCAGTGTATTTTCAGTACGTTATCGTAAACTGGATCACCACGGAAGTCGATTACAAGAAGCCAGTCCGCGTAAGCTCGGGTTAAACATTTTAAATTCCAAAAAATGTAGAATTCCAATTATTATGCCGTTTTTAGAAGAGTCACGGGCATTTAGCATTATTACGATGTGAAAACACTTGTCCCAAAAATGAAGGGTAACCTAGCGGGGAGACCAACGTTCTGTTGCCATTTTAGTCGACTGAACAATCCATGGAAACAACCCTAAAGAGCATTGTACCGCACCATCAGACTGTATATCAAAACATACGTGATTATTTTGTTTATTTTAAATAAAAATTAATCTGTTTTAAAAAATTGATTCGAATTTTGTCGTTTTCTCATTTCATTGCAAAAAAACTTGGACCAGGTTAACATAGTTGTTTTTGCTTCAACTTGGGTGAATATAAAACTTTTAAGTTGCTGGACCCGAGTTTGGCGAATAAGATGACTAAAATTCAAATTATACACTGAAACAAATCATGATCTTTGATCCGGGTTACAAAAATTCCCAAACCTTGTCCTTGCATTCTTTAGTGATGATCGCGGATCAGATTTTTCCACGGATCTCGTTTAATTTTTACACAACTATCGTAAAAAACTGCAAGGACGCGCGTGAATTGAAACATTCCTGTTATTGCTTAACCAATAAGGGCATCGACAGCCTCTAATAATACAATCAGTTCGCAGCCGTGCATCAACCAAGTGTGTATCTCGCGCTCGTGATAACTTGAAGAGCGTTGATTAGTTAGATTGAACCAAAGACATGTTGTCTTTTATTAAGGTTACGGAAGACCTTTCGGTAAGTCTGTGCATTTTAATTAGCCTAATATCTCAAAACTGTAGAATGTGATTCTCTAAAAGTATGTAGATTCTGAACGTAAAATACCTGTGGAAAGTGGTTTTAATTTGATAACAAAATGTCATCAATTGTGTCGCATTACCATGAAATTTTAGTAAACTTTAGCAAAAAACGAAGGTACAATAATAACTAAACAACGGTATCAACAACATGAATAATTCGTTTGATGAAAATACTCAATATGAAGCTTCATAAACGCTGCTATAGATTTCTAAAACATCATCATTTCATTTTCATTTATGAGTTTTAAAAATGATAAAAATCATAGTTTTATATATTCCCTATCGTAGAAGTGGAACGTTTTCAATATAATTCTTCTACCCGTTTTGGACAACAGTGCATAAAACATCAATGTGAAAGTTTCACATGAATCTGATCAGCCATTTCTGAGATCATTCGGAATATTTTGGTTGTTTCATTGAGGCTTTGAAAATACTCAAATTAGGACAATTGTCTAGGATGCTACATCACCATAAGTGTAAGCATTCCCAGGAAGTTTTCTCAGTTTAAAAGCAAAATGACAGCGTGGACGCGCGGCATATCAATTAGTAGGTTTCAGGTAAAATTATTTTTCAGTACGAGATAACTAATCGGCAAGGCAAATAGATAGATTTGTGGGACATAATTTAGCTCTAAATGAGATGTGTCACGAATCACTGACTGTGTGAGCCTGTAACAATATGTGACCATTAATATCCTACGTGATCAGGCAACGCTACGAATCCAACTCACTCACGATATTTTGTAACGACTTTTCACAGGTTTTGCTAATCGTTGCGTGCTTAGTGACCTGCTCCCATACTTCGAGACGGTGGGTGACCTGGTCTAAAGTCTGCGACGACGGCTACATTCGATATCAACGTTCATGCTACAAGTTCGTTAGCGCTTCAGTGAACTGGTGGACGGCTATGGCCAAATGTCACGAGGAGGGAGCCCATCTTGTTACTATCTCTTCCAGAAGAGAACAATGTTTTGTAGAAAGAGTCATATACCACACCCTCCTCAACAAAGGGTCTTTCGCGAATAAACGCTTGTGGATTGGGGGTAATGATCAACTGAGCGAAGGGAGATTCATTTGGGAATCAAGCGGACGACGGCTTACCTATTCCAAGTATTACAAAGGTGTGTATCCAAGAAGAGAGTTCGTTTTTTATGCATTTCTGTTTGAAAAATTTTAGTGCAAAACGTGGCTATTTATCTCGGCACGAATAAGTTGTAGTGCCGTTCCCGGCTGCATGTGCCTGAAATATTCACAAGGAAAAAATGCTTTGGTACATCAATTTGCTGGGATTGTGAGCTCCTTTGCAGGATCAATTCCTGGAAATTTTGTTCATAAGCCGCTGCGGTTTGTTTACGAAAAAATAATAAATCAGACAGCTCGGGACTCTTAAAAAGGCAAATACGTTGAATAAACCATCCCGATTCACGTGGGTTTGTTTTATTTCGCACAGACCGCAGCTTTAAGCAGTTTCTGTTGTGAAGGGAAAACTGACCATGATGCATGAACGGGAAATGCCTCTCTGGGTTTTGTCCGCTCTTGTCCTGGTTGACTAGTGTTACAAATTGCTCGCCTGACTGTACTGAAACACTGTTTGAACCTATTTCTGTTGAGTGCATTTGTTTTTAATTTGAGAAAACAGTCAAAATTTATTTTGAAGTTTCAAATTTGGCCCAGACATAACTCATTTTCAGCCTGTGATAGATTTAATTTTTGAGTTGTCGAGTAATAACATTGTCCAAAAACGTGTGGTTCATAAACAACATGAATGTACCACCACCGAAATTCTTCTATCACTTTTCGTTGGTGGAGGTGGAAAAACGCCTGTGCGATTGGCTTAGATTAGGTGGATCTCGATAGTTTTTTGACACACAGTCAAATTCCTCGACCTCCCCCCCATCACGTGGAGATTTTTGCCTTGCGCCATTGCGTTGCTCGCAAGCCAGACTGTGATTGGAACTCTTCCAGTTCCGTCTTCTTTGTCATCGAATGGCGTCGTCAGATTGTTAAACCCGTTAAACTCACAGGCGTCCTTAGCTTTGACCCTACTGTATCGTAAGTTCAATCACAGACGTCTTTAGCTTCCGATCGTCACCGCTGTATGTAATACTAGTCTTATATATAGTGTATTGGGGACCTTTGAACTTACGATATAGTGTCCACTTTTTCAGACGCTGCGTTACCTAACTGAATGTTAATCTGCTTGATTACGAAATCTTGGAGGGGTATTGATGTTATACACACTCAACTGACATCAATTTTCCTATATCGTTTTGCCGCAGGTGAGCCGAACAACAGCGGAAACGAAGACTGCCTGGAAATCCGAATCGATCACCATGATACGTGGAATGACGAGAAATGTTCGGGTAAAGCGAGCTACATCTGTGAACGACATTAGTTCGAAGGCTTTATCTGTTATGTGTACGCTGAAATAAATAAATTTGGGATTAGCTACTCTACCCAATGAAAATTGTTCTTTGACAGCCAAATCCAATCTTGTAACAGAATCTATTCTCTGACAATAATCAGGCTTGAGGAAGGGAGGGTGGGAGTCGTGAACCTCATAGGCAGGTTTCACTAACCTTCATACATCAGCCAGTTACCTAAATGAGAACAAAGTACATGTACCTGAAACGAGATTTAACGTGGTTTTAAAATAAACCTCAGTGACACAGCAAACTAATATGACATTTAGTTTTGATGTTAAGTAGAGTCAGGGATATGAAGCAATGCCATACGGTATTGAAATGAATTCCAATCTTTGAGCTACCATCGAACTGCTCATGAAGAAAACATAGGCGGATTTAGAGGGCGCCAGATCTTCTACGCCCTTAACATGATTTTTTCTTATTCCGTTGGCAGTACAAACAAACCAACGGAACAGTAATTATCACGGGCAAATGTCTCTACAAGATATCAATTGATCTGTATTTTTGCAATAGGTTTTTCCTTATAAAACCACAATGATATATATTTTTTCACAGATTGTCTTCTTGAGGCAGAGTTGGGAAAAACTTACCCTAATACAAAACAACTGATCAGTCATAAATATTCAACCAATATCTAACAAAACTGTAAACATAGGTAATGCATTTTGATTTTGTAATGCTACTGGCTATAAAACATTTGTTTGCAGTTAACTCAAAATGTAATATTTCATTATTATTATTATTATCATTATCATTATTATACCAATTAGGTATAGGTTTTAGTTGGCAACAGTCCTTTCAAACGTGTCTTGTTGAATTCACTGACTGATTTTTCCATTGAACTACACTAACGCTAATAATAATATTAATAATTAAAATAGTAATAATAACAACAACAGCAATAAAAACAACAATAATGATAATAATAATAATTATTATTATTATCACTATTATTAGTAGTATTAGTATTATTATTATAAAAGACGTGAAAATCTATTAAAAGGTTACGAAAATTTGATAGAAAAGGCAGGGATGTATGAAAAATGGGCGGGGAAAATCTGAAAAAAGGCTTGGAAAATTTTTATATAAAGACGGTAAACTTTAAAGGCAACGGTGGAATATTCTATGAAATGGCCGGGAATTCTTGCCGCAAAATCTTTAATTTAATAATTACTTGCACAATAGGAACCGTTTCATTGGTATTTGCGTATAGAAAGACTCAACAGCGGTGTTTCTTTGCCAAACGAACGTCTACGGAGGTCAACATCGGGAGTATGTCAGACCACACGGCTTTAGCTAGAGTTCCATGGTCAGAAAGCAAATGCTTCTAACTCCGCTGTCTTTCACCCGATTCTCATCAAAACCAATAATTTCTAAAAAAATACCCTGACAGAAATTCTGAGTAGAGTTTAACCTGTAATCCTCATGTCGACAAACTCTGCCGCCGGACGATTGGTAGTACACAGGAGAGATAACGACTGACACTAAACGCAAAGCGCTCTGAGTAGCGAAACAGAATCTTTGAAGTGAGAACGACAACAAAACCATGTACAGTAACAACCCACGATATCAACGTCAAAACAACAAAATTGCAGTGACGAATCAGTTAAAAAGGGCACTCATCAAATCGTAAAATAATTCTTTGATTTTAACCCAATTTGCAGTGAACACAATCGTTTACCTTGATGTATGGTGATTTTCATTATGTTTTTCTTTTCGGTATTTTTCTTTGGTGGCATCTTTAACGCACGTAATTTCGTCTGTTATCAGTGTTTGGGCTAGTTGATTGGTCTAGACCCAGCTCGCAATCGTGCCTCTCCGCCGTTTGAATCGTTATTTTTTTACAATTTTGTCTTAGACGTCGATTCCAATGAGTTTGTTATTTTGGTCATTTATTTTTATTTTGATTTGCAATTGGAATCATTACATTACACCGTTTCACAGTGCTACGAAAGTTATAGGTGGCATTGTGTCAGAGGGTATCTATTATATAAAATGCATCGTTTGCACAAACTACGTCTCCCTTTCTCCACTACAGACCTTCGTTGCGCCCGTTTCAGCACTGCCTTGGTCCCCGGGTATTGCACCAACCCCTTATTTGGATTTGAGGTGTTCTATTTTTTTCTCTCAGGCCGTTTTTTCGCGGACGCGGAGGGAAGGTGGCCAGTTTCGTACTGGCCTTGGTGACGTCAGTCGTTCGGCTCAACTCGCTGGTTCCCTGCGGGCTTAGCCCAGCCAGCACGCAGGTATCACGCAGGGGCACGCGCTTTAGCATTGGTCGATGTAACCTCGGCAGTCATTGGTTAACTTTACAACACCGTGAAAAAATGGCGGATTGTGAACGATTTTTAGTCTTGTCATGTAGGTGGCGCCGCAGCAACTATTTCGTTTCTGCAGTGATGTTTAATAGCCGCGTGCTTGAAGCACATACATGTACAATAAACACATATCTGGCGGATTTAACCGGTGTCTAATAGTCTTATTCATACTGTATGAATACAGGACAGTATC
>NMRA01000125.1:309859-373370 GCA_002633005.1 Phoronis australis | reverse complement strand
CCTTGGCCCCCAACTGACATCTATATACTTTGTGTGCTATACAATATTTTAAATACATTCTTAGTTTTCACTTTAAACTGGAGAATATCTGATTACCGTACTTTGCGTTACGGCAGGGTCAAATGTTCTGGAAAGAAATTTGTACTGCCTAGGGGAAGAATCCCACAGCCGCACACCTTAATTGCCCACTAAAATCTGACAGGTGACAGAAATTCTGCTTGAAGCTTTGAACATGGTCTCTTCAAGAATTATTCCTGTCTCTTGCGATGAACACTCGATCGATTCACTCTTCGGTGTAGCTATTTCTCCTCGGCGTTTCCCACTAGCTGCTAACGGCTAGTTATTACATAAGAGACATAGACTAACAAGACAACATAGCGTGATTCTCGACCGCCAATGGACACAAGGTGAGCAAACCAAGTGCGCTAGTGATTTTTTCAGTTCACGAATGACGCCGAGCTCTGCACTAAAAATATCCCTGCAGAAACATAGAAAAACGGATCGGGCCAAGGAACACAAGGCAGGGAGAACATCGAGACAGGGGGAACATAGGATCGGAGGATCATGGGGCCGGGGGCAGGAGAATCGGTTGGGAACATAGAGACCGAAGACTACACGGACCGGGGATCTGCGGTGAGAAACCAACATTAGACCCTAATACGACACCCGGACCATGCTCAGTGGCGGTGTGGGTACCTCTTTGAAGGGTTCAAGGGTGGAGGTGAGATAATGTGCCTCTTTCCCCTCCCAACGGCAATGCGTGCACCAAACTCTGACAAGCAACACTTCCAATGATTTCAAGCACTTTGCAACAAAAATACGGGTAACTGTGATTGTTGTCGTTGCCATGCCGAATGTCGTGGTAAAAATGTCATCTACAGAGTTATTTGTGGCATGCAATTATGCAATTGTGTTTGGCCAACACGTACGTTCGTTGATGGCTAAATAAATGACGATAAGCAAAAAAGAATTCCTACATTTAGTTGACTTTCCACGAAGCTAGAAAAGGACGCATCGACAGTAATTCAATTTAATGGCACTAACTTCGACTAAACATAATTCGCGGACCTGTTAAAACACCTATCCCGTACAAATGGGACCTAGCTTTTAACACAACTCTACTGTGTGTCCAATTTTTTCAACATCGTAGTTTTACAATTACCAACACAACCCAAGCCTAAGATCCCTGTAATATTTAAGTATGTGGTGGGCGCACGCCTGGGAGTCCGGGCCGATTTCAATCTTGATCGAACTCAGAATCGAACTTGAGTTTTACATCTTAAAATCCTGTTCATTGTAGTCTAAACTAGATGCGCTCTACGCTAAAATGAAACAGGAGAGCGACACAATATAGATTTACGCTTGGCACGAACTCAAATTAAGAAAGTACCAGTTCGAGTATGAATATGCACTTGGATTAGAGTTCATAATAACTTTGCGATACCGTCGAGGACGAGTAGCACTGCGATAAACCGTCGTTGATGCATTCAGTGTTTTCGCCCCAGATCATTTTGAGAAAATGTATGAAAAGGAGAGCACGAGAATTTGATAACCATGCCTTTTGCTGTATGGTACGTAGACTGGATATTGCCAAGTGAGTGCGATGACGGGAACGCGTTAGTTTTGTAAAGGTCTTTGCTAAGTTCAAACGAGCTACAGCTGGCCACATATGAAACCCTCGCTTTTTTGGGTTGAAAATGAGGGCAATGTTGATGAAGACAGAGACGAAACGAAACACCTCTTCGTTTAACGATGCTCTGGCTGTGCTAGCTACCTAAACTGCTTGGTACTGCCGGGTAAAGACGCCGGGGTACCCAGTGTTGGGCACTTCGTAACCATTGTTCTCTGACATGAAGAGAGAGTCAAATCTCAACTTCATTAGACACTGAGTCAGGAGAGACTTGAATCTATATTACTCAATGGTGTTTGGAGGGAGATCAATCAGTCAGTTTCCATATAGAGCGGATTAATTTGGTTGGAAAGCGTCGTTTGAAATGTCAAATGTATTATTGTTGTGATACCTTTTTTGTTTCAAGAAGAGGTTCGCTTACTTGGTCCAAATCCTGGACATGGATGAACCTGCTTCTGTTTCGCTATCGTTGCTACATTTTTCATTAAAGACACTAGTTGTTTGATTTCTTAGTAGCTGGGCGCTTTCAACCTTCAGTGTTCTCGAAATCAGACTTTCGGTCACTGACCCTGTAGTAGGCCTACTACGTATCGTGAGACATGACGAAGTAGGCCAAAACGTTTGAATTTATGGCAAGGCATCAGACGTAGATGGCACGATTTTTGGTCTGCTGCATACCGTAGTTAAATTGTCACGTATTTATATCTATTTTTAAAATTAAATCTACATGTATCTCTTGTGTTTTTGCTTGAATATTTTGTGAAATTATACGCGTTCCATGCGACTCATCGCCAACCATTTCGGGGTCATCTGGCATTTTCCGGTCACAGTCGTCATCACCATTCCATCCTCGTCGATCTCCAACAATGATTTCGCCCTCCCGTTACCTTCCCTCGCTGATCGGTGCTGCGACTTCTATAATCTCTCTCGTATTTTTCCATTGGATTCTCCCTGCCCAATTTTGTCCTTGATTTGTCCGAATTTTCCATAATTGTTGCCAGTATCTGGTGGACCTCCCTCCCTGTCCCTCGACTAGCAGTCGCCGGTCTATGTAGACGCTGATAGCTGGATTCTATGGATTCGATATGTAATTTTGGTGTTGCGGACTCTACCATCGCGCACTAAACAGATGACAGCATAAAAACAACTCCTCAATAAAACCGTTGTTCAAGGTCTTGTGAGTGCAGAGGGTGAAAATTAATTAAATCATGTCTGCTGAAAATAGATATTAAAGTGACGTTGCAGACAATGCATCACAGGGCCGTAGGAAGCGGGGGGCGGGGGGGCGGGCACGGACGCCCTAAAAATTTTCAGGGCGTCAGGGTTAAACCGTGGCAACCGACGCGTGGTGCGGGGACAGTCGAGAAAAGAAAGACTGCTAAATGCGGCCATTTTATAGAATATTCCGCCGTTGCCTTTAAAGTTTACATTCCTGCCTTTTCTATCAGATTTTCATAACCTTTTAATTCTATTATTATTATTATTATTATTATTATTATTATTATTAATATTATCATTTTCATTATTGATTTTTTGGTGTTGTTGTTGTTATTATTACTATTAAAATTATACTTATTAATATTGTTATTAGCGTTAGTGTAGTTCACTGGAAAAATCAAAGTCAGTGTATTCAACAAGACACGTTTGAAAGGACTGTTGCCAACTAAAACCTATACCTAATTGGTATAATAATGATAATGATAATAATGAAATATTACATTTTGAGTTAACTGCAAACAAATGTTTTATAGTCAGTAGCAGTACAAAATCAATATGCATTACCCATGTTTACAGTTTTGTTAGATATTGGTTGAATATTTATGACTGTTCAGTTGTTTTGTATTAGGGTATGTTTTTCTCAACTCTTACTTGGTTTTAAAGCCTCAAGAAGGCAATCTGTGAAAAAATATATATCATGGTAGCTTTAAAAGGAAAAACTTATTGCAAAAATACAGATCAATTGATATCTTGTAGAGACATTTGCCCGTGATAATTACTGTTCCGTTGGTTTGTTTGTACTGTCCACGGAATAAGAAAAAATCATGTTAAGGGCGTAGAGGACCTGGCGCCCTCTAAATCCGCCTGTTTTCTTCATGAGCAGTTCGATGGTAGCTCAAAGATTGGCATTCATTTCAAGACCGTATGGCTTTGCTTCATATCCCTGACTTTCCTTAAAATCAAAACTAAATGTCACATTAGTTTGCTGTGTCACTGAGGTTTATTTTTAAAACCACATTAAATCTCGTTTCAGGTACATGTACTTTGGTCTCGCTTAGGTAACTGACTGATGTATGAAGGTTAGTGAAACCTGCCTATGAGGTTCACGACTCCCACCCTCCCTTCCTCAAGCCTGATTATTGTACGAGAATAGATTCTGTTACAAGATTGGATTTGGCTGTCAAAGAACAATTTTCATTGGGTAGAGTAGCTAATGCCAAATTTATTGATTTCAGCGTTCACATAACAGATAAAGCCTTCGAACTAATGTCGTTCACAGATGTAGCTCGCTTTACTTGAACATTTCTTGTCGTTCCACGTATCATGGTGATCGATTCGGATTTCCAGGCAGTCTTCGTTTCCGCTGCTGTTCGGCTCACCTGCGGCAAAACGATATAGGAAAATTGATGTCAGTTGTGTGTATAACATCAATACCCCTCCAAGATTTCGTACTCCACCAGATTAACATTCAGTTAGGTAACGCAGCGTCTGATAAATTGGACACTATATCGTAAGTTCAATCTTCCACATAACACTATATATAAGACTAGTATTACATACAGCGGTGACGATCGGAAGCTAAAGACGTCTGTGATTGAACTTACGATACAATAGTGTCAAAGCTAAGGACGCCTGTGAGTTTAACGGGTTTAATAATCTGACGACGCCATTCGATGACAAAGAAGACGGAACTGGAAGAGTTCCAATCACAGTCTGGCTTGCGAGCAACGCAATGGCGCAAGGCAAAAATCTCCACGTGATGGGGGGTGGGACGGGTTCGGTGAATTCGACTGTGTCTCGAAAAAACTATCGAGTGCCACCTAATCTAACGCATAGGCGTTTTTCCACCTCCACCAACGAAAACCGATATAGGAATTTCGGTGGAGGTACATTCATGTTGTTTATGAACCACACGTTTTGGACAATGTTATTACTCGACTCAAAAATTAAATCTATCACAGGCTTAAAATATTTTATGTCTGGGCCAATTTTGAAACTTCAAAATAAACTTTGACTGTTTTTTCAAAATAAAGACAAATGCACTCAACGCAAGGAAATAGGTTCAAACAGTGTTTCAGTACATTCAGACGAGTAGTTTGTAACGCTAGTCAAACAGAACACGAGCGGACCAAACACAGAGAGGCATTTCCCGTTCACGCATCATGGTCAGTTTTTCCGTCACAACAGAAAACTGCTTAAAGCCGCGGTCTGTGCTAAATAAAACAAAGCCACGTGAATCGGGTAGGTTTATTCACCGTATTTGCTTTTTTCTGAGCAATCATTGGTCCCGAGCTGTCTGATTTATTACTTTTTAGTAGACAAAACGCAGCCGCTTATGAACAAAATTTCCAGGAATTGATCCTGCAAAGGAGCTCACAATCCCTGTCCCAAAGCATTTTTCCTTGCGAATATTTTAGGCACATGCATCCCGTAACGGCACTACAGTGTCAAGAAGATTATTCAACTTATTCGTGGCGAGATAAGTAGCCACGGTTTGCACTAAAATTTTTCAAACAGAAATGCATTAAGAAAACGAACTCTCTTCTTGGATACACACCTTTGTAATACTTGGAATAGGTAAGCCGTCGTCCGCTGGATTCCCAAATGAATCTCCCTTCGGTCAGTTGATCATTCCCGCCAATCCACAGGCGTTTATTCGCGAAAGATCCTCCGTTGAGGAGGGTGTGGTATATGACTCTTTCTACAAAATATTGTTCTCCTCTGGAGGAGATGGTAACAAGATGGGCGGCCTCCTCGTGACATTTCGCCATAGCCGTCCACCAGTTCAGTGAAGCGCTAACGAACTTGTAGCATGAACGTCGATATCGAATGTAGCCGTCGTCGCAGGCTTTAGACCAGGTCACCCACCGTCTCCAAGCATGGGAACAGGTCACTAAGCTCGCAACGATTAGCAAAACCTGTGAAAAAGTCGTTACAAAATGTTGTGACCGAAAGCGAGTTGGAGTCATAGCGTTGCCTGATCATGTAGGTTGTTAGTGGCCACATATTGTTACAGGCTCACAGTCATTGATTCGTGACACATCTCATTTTAGAGCTAAGTCATGTCCCACAAATCTTTCTATTTGCCTTGCCGATTAATTGTCTCGTACTGAACAATAAGTTTACTTGAAACCAATCAACTGAGAAGCCACGCGTCCGCGTTGTCATTTTGCCTTTAAACTGAGAAAACTTCCAGGGATTGCTTACCCTTATGGTGATGTAGCATCCTAGAAAAATGTCCCAAATTGGATATTTTCAAAACCTCAAGAAAACACCCAAAACATTCCGAATGATCTCAGAAATGGCTGATCAGTTTCACGTGAAACTTTCTTACTTAATCTTAATAAAGGACAATATGTCTTTGGTTCAATCTACCTAAATAACGCTCTTCAAGTTATCACGAGCGCGAGATACACACTTGGATGATGCACGGCTGCGAACTGATTGCATTACTAGAGTCTGTCGATGCCATTATTGGTTAAGCAATAACAGGAATGTTTCAATTCACGCGCGTCCTTGCAGTTTTTAACGATAGTTGTGTAAAAATTAAATGGAATCCGTGGAAAGATCTGATCCGCGATCATTACTAAAGAATGCAAGGACAAGGTTTGGGAATTTTTGTAACCCGGATCAAAGATCATGATTTGTTTCAGTGTATAATTTGAATTTTAGTCGTCTTATTCGCCAAATTCGGGTCCAGCAACTTAAAAGTTTTCTATTCACCGAAATGATGTTTTTAAAAACTCTGTACACAGAGTAATCGTTGAAGCAAAAACAGACAACTTATACTAACCTGGTCCCAGTATTTTTGCAATGAAATGAGAAAATGAGAAAATCCGAATCAATTTTTAAACCAGATTATTTTTTATTTCAAGTAAACAAAATAATCACGTATGTTTTAATATATACAGTCTGATGGTGCGATACAATGCTCTTTAGGATTGTTTCCATAGATTGTTCAGTCGACTAAAATGGCAACAGAACCTTGGTTTCCCCTCTAGGTTGCCCTTCATTTTTGGGACAGGTGTTTACACATCGTAATAATGCTAAAAGCCCGGGACTCTTCTAAAAGCGGCATAATAATTGGAATTCTACATGATTTCTTGGAATTTCAAATGTTCAACCCGAGCTTACGCGGACTGGCTTCTTGTTATCGACTTCCGTGGTGGTCCAGTTTACGATATCGTTCTGAAAATACACTGACAGAGGTTAACTGGCGTCGTTACAACTCGCTCCGCGCAAAAGCGACCTAATAACTGAATCGTCAGGCAGTCAACGTTAACAGATAGTGATGTGTTTCTTTCAGCAACTGCAAAGCTAAAATTTACAGAGAACGGCTTTACTTTTCCCACCAAAAACGAACTGAGGAACCAGGTTAGCATGGACAGGCCTCTTTCGAAATTTGCCGGGCAAATCGGAATAAGAATTAAGCCATGAAGATTCCTTGCGCAGTTAGATAGCTTAGTGCTCTTAGGTGTCCAGCAGATTGGTAACCTCGTCCTACTGAAGTGTTTTGTTCATTCAAAATATTCACAAGATTTATTGTACCCAATGCAATCAACATTTTTGATTTTACTATAAAGCCTCTTACACAAGCCAGGCTCCCGTTCAGTAACGCTAGGACCTCGCTAAAAAGCAAGATTTCGCGAGATTACGTGAGACATTGCCGTGCATTTCAAATGAAAACACGTGACTTTGACTAGGTTTTAGCTAGGTCCTAGCGTAAGTCCTAGCGTCTACTGAACGCACGCCAGGTTTACATTTTAAAATGAGACTACGACAGACGGTGAGGCCCAGACTTAACTTGCGCACAACAGCTACCTACGCGATAAATGAACTTTCTCCTTGATATTTGAATCATTTCTTTCATTGTTCGTTCCTGGAGTTAACGAGTATTTTTGGGGACCTCTTCGAAGAATCCAAAAGTTAAATTATGTATAATGAACGATTACATCATTGTCGTGCTTAGCCTCGCTTTCGTATTCGAAATATTAATGGGACCATTTTAAGAATGACCGGCATAACAGTCGTGCAGTTGATACTTACAAAAAGTCTCATGATTCCAAACTGTCTCTTTATTGCACCGACAGAAGTGAAACTTTGAGTAGTTAGGAATGGATTTGATGAATATATAGCCATTTATGAAGGTCCTATCACCAAGATGATCGGTGCTCATTGGTGAGATAATATTCATTGTTCGACATAAATTAAAAAACAACTCATACTAATGCCCTGACGAAGTTACTTACATACGGTGGCTGTAAAAGGACGGCACGTCAACTTTTTTCTATCTGTATCGATAGAATTGTTATCTCTATCGATAGATTTACTATCTCTATCGATAGACTTACTAACTCTCTCGATAGACTTACTATCTCTTTCGATAGTGTTAACTTAGTTCTCCATCAAGGCATCAGTCAGCAGACGACATTTGTAACGAGACCGAGGTTCAGTTGGTGCCTCGCTTGTATGATCATCAAGCTCAATGAGATAAATATCTACATATTTATATAGCTCATTAATCAAGCTTCCGTGGAGGAATTGCTCATTGTCCTTTTGAGGTGATTTGTTTGGTCTGTTAGACGAGCTCTCTATGCTAAGATGGTGAGTGTTGCTGAACTGCTTACTATTGATCGTGGAGTCTGCGATGTACCATGTCCCACAACACAGCCAAGGTGCTGCGGTTAATCTGAGTAGTTAAATGATCGTGTATGAGTATGAATCCCCTGATGTTTTATATCTGCCATACCTCCAACAGGGGGTTGCTACGGAATAATAAACAGCTGGTCCGCCTTGTGTCGGCATACAATACAGATGTAGACAGGGCTAACTCATTTTGGCTTGACTTTATCAGCCATTATCCCGAAGTGCACAGCCTCTATATTTGCTGTGTGACATGGAAATTGGCGACCATTTTTATACCTTACAATTCTATGGTTTAAAAGTTTGTTTTGGGTTTGTCAGTATCTGGGTAAACAAGATACTCTTGAGCTAGTTTTCAGAGTCACTCGTTGCTAATACGTTTCCAATATCGTCTAAAATCATGGTTCTTAGATCACTGCACTGATGGTTTCAAGTCTGACAGTATGCTGGGTTTTTGCTGTGGCTCAAGAACTCATATGGAGGCACCGAACAGACTGCTGAGCTGTTGAAATTGTTTTGTTTTAGTAGAAAAGCTTCTATAACGTACATGCTGATTTATTGTGTTGCGTATTGTTAAGTTCAAAGTACTTTTTGAGGGTATTGGTACATGTACTAACTGTAAGTTAGATAGATGTGAGATGGATTTATATCCTTTGTGTTTCAACAAAATTGGAATACGATTTCTTTTGTTATACATGTATATACATATGGTGATGCGGTAACTATAAGCAAGATGCACGTACGTGTGAGAAGGATTTTATAAGGAGTCCGGATTCGTTACTTTCAGAAGGTTAGACCTATCGCAATAGCTCTATTTTTGAAAGTGTGCTGACCATTGCAACGAGGTGCCATGTTTAAACCGCCGGTTTATAATATCACATGTGCAATCAGGTCGTCACTTGTGCACTTGCCAGTACGACAGTATTGATACTTTTTGAGCCTTGTTGTTATTGAGTGATATGGAGCTACTGGATTTAAGAGCTTTATTTTTACAATAAATGCATTTACATGCGCTAACTGCGAAGCGATACCGAAGCTAGTTTACAGTGAAACAACACGTGTAGTTGAGATAAAAGGTCATATATATTATGACAAATTAAACTACTACAGATATCGGTAATTACAAAAGTTATATAACATGTTGAACTGTAAAGGTGGGTGACAATCTGCCACAGATGCAGCAGAAGGATGCATCCGCCCACCCAAGGGAGAGCGAACGAGGCGGAGAAAAGTAGCATAAGAAAAAGGGGGCNAAAAAAGCTAAGTATAGAATAACCCATAATAGGGCATGAGGTAAACCAACAACAAATGTAAAAGGGGCGGGAAAGACTGCCCGGGAGGGAGAACCCCAAAAAGGTGAGTGGAAAGGGCGTGGCAATGAAAATGGGGAATAAGGGAATTAGGACACTGGCAATACAGGCGTCCGAGGGTGAGAAATGGTGTGAGTGAAAGAGACACTGGCAATACAGGTGCCTATGAATGGGACACTGGCAATACAGGTGCCCCGCGATGAAAAGGGAGTGGTGAGCGAGGGGGGGCACTGGCAATACAGATGCCCCAGGATGAAGAGGTGGTGTAAGGAGGGGAAGCACTGACTGGCAGAGCTACCCCTGGGTGGTGGATGATCATGTCAATGAAGGTGTGGGAACGTTAGCAACGGGCAAGTTTAAGGAGGAGAGACGAATGTAGTTCTTGAGCGCGTCAGACTTCCAGCGACCCATACGCTGGATGGTGGAGTCCGGAATTTGGAGGTTAGCAGCGGAGGTGGCTGCACCAATACGAAAACTATGAGATTTATAGCGTTGAGGATCGAGACCGACGCACCCAAGTACCAAGTTAAGGTGGCGAGTGAAGTAAGAGCGAGTGATGGGGGAACCATTAGGTAACTGGAAGAGAGGGCCAGAAGAGTGGTTGGAGAGAGTGAGGTAGTGTTGAAGGGTTGCAACAGGGCAATGGGGACCAGTAGAACGGGGGATAACGAGAATGTTAGGGGTGTGATCGTGATGTTTGAAGTGGGAGATAGTGAGAGACATGGACGAAGACGTGACTGAGACATCCGAGACCTGGAGGACAGAGAATGGGGATGAGGCAGAGGTGGCGACAGTAAATTCGCTAACACGAAGGAAGGCGTGAAAGGCAGTGGAAAACATAGCGGCACAGAGAGATGCATGGAAATGAGAGTTGAGAGCAGAGGGCAGGGCGTTAAGAAGGCGGTGAAGAATAGGTGTAGTTATGGGGAGCCGGGTGTCCACGGATGGCCGCGAATTGGACACCCCCTTCAGAATTTTCTTGACCAGAAAAGAGGAGGTAGGGTCAGGTAAGGAGTCCAGTTTATGAATGAAACCAATGGCGGAGACATAGGTAGAGATGGTAGATGCAGTTAAGCCAGACGAGAAGAGATGTGCTATGTAAGAAGCTAAGGTCGATGTGGAGACAGGAAACACAGGCAAGGGGCATGCTTATGAGGAATGGTAATGGAGAAAATGTGAAAAGACGCGATGGTAAGTGGAGATGGTGGATGGAGCAAGAGACGCCCGGAGGAGCGAACGTAAGGAGGTGCTGTGGAACTGTGGTCGGTGTTGGAGAGAGCCATGGAGCCATGGAAAAGGCATCCTGGAAAAGAAAGCGAGACAACTTATCGGCAATGAAATTAGTTTTTCAGGGATGTGTTTGGCCTTGAAATGGATATTATGGTGTAGGGTAGAGAGGACCAGGCGTCGGACGAGGCGAATAATGTTAGGGTCCTTAGAGGAAGTCTTATTGATGATATGCACCACGGAATGGTTGTCGCACATCAATTTGCGTTTCACTGCAAACATTCACATCTGGTATCAAAATTGTATGTATAAATGAGAAGTGTAGCATAGAAACTAAATGTTTGAATTCGTCATTGAGCAATTATTTATTATAAGACCTCAAGTGAGTACGGGACAAAACGCAATGAACAAGTGGCAATAAACAAATTAAATTTCAATTAAAAGGCTCTGGTGATAGAATCTAGTCATGAGAGAGGAGTCCTACAACGAAAATGGATTTTCACTGGGATTTGACGCTTGTTAGGCTCACTTTAAAAATATATCCTATAAACTAGTCTCGATAGAGATAGTAAGTCTGTTGATAGAGTTAGCAAGTTTATCGATAGAGTTACTAAGTCTATTGATAGACTTAGCAGCAGAGAAAAAAGTTGCCGTGGCGTCCTTTTACAGCTACCGTAGTTTTAACTGCAATCCAGTCGTGATTGTTCAAACTTTCACGTCTAATCCGAATCTACCGCGTCTGATTCACTCTCTGCGTCCGAAGACGCCATAGATAACAAAAGACATTAAAACACTTTCAAAATTCCCCAAAGCGGCCGATAGGCTTGCTGAGTATGAGCAGTAAATTTAAAGCAGTTTGCTGCAAAGGCCTATGGAAGGCGTAAATAATGTGTCAGCCTTTTTGGGGGAAATTCCCATAACACAGTCCTGTTATCATTATTAATGTTTTTGTTGCTAGTTCATGCAGTTTTATCCCATAGATCATCGTCGTTGATTGCTACAATTTTCCCCAAATAACCCCCAGGGTTTTTAGTGTAAAGCTCTAGATAACATTGTGTTGTGATTGATAACGTATTCGTATAGCGAGAAAGCGTCTGCTAACCATTGGAATGTGATTGCTATTGAACAGTTTCCCGAAATGTTATTTTCCAGTCGGCAACAATTATTTTATTCCTTACTTTAAACTGACCTAAAGTCATGTTTTTTAATGTAAAGTTCTTGAAGACATTATGTTGTGATTGGTATCGTATTCGTACAACGACAAAGCTTTTGCTAACCATAGGAATATGAGTGCTATTAAACAGTTCCCCGAAATTCATTTTTCCAGTCATCTGCAACTTAACGTTTTATTCCTTATCGCAAACTGACCTAAATCCTCAGGGCATTTACATTGACAATTACAAAACATGCTTCCGAAAATCATATGGCTGGCCAGTTGTTCAATTTAAAGACATGTTATCTCTCAATTTCAAAAAATTGTTGAAACTGATGCTGCTATAGCTAGTTTAATTCGTCAATACTTCTCCGGTCCTTTCCGACCAAATCGTACAAACCTATTTATCACCATTCTCGTACAATCGTTACGTTGTTTGAAATCAATATTGCTCCGGAGGTCCCCAAAACTGGTTTATCGCCGTTTTCCAAAAGACATTTTGTATAAATGTAAATATGTTCCTTCTCTATATTTCGTAACATCAACTGTAAAATTGTTCGTAAAAAACTTCTCATTTTGTAGATATTTTAAAGCTTATACCACCACTGTGCTTGGGGTACCTTGTGCAAAATCAAAAGTCAAACAAATAATTGATTCTGGTCTGAGTTTTTCGAGAATTGACGGGGCGATACGATATTTTTTAATTACACATTTTTCAAAAAATCACCCGACATCAGCTTAAGTGACGCGGGATTTCCCGCCATCATCAGCAGGCTAGTGACAACGGGGTGGATGTATTCCAGTCGNCTTAGTTCGCAGTTTGTAAACCCAATATTAAAGCAATAAGTTCGAGTTTGAACTCGAAATTTCGAGTTTTTACTCGAGTTTGTAGCACGAACATAAGGGTCTTCAAGGGCAAACTTGAACTAGAAACTCCTATGCATAAACTATAATGTATTCGAGCACAGTCTGATAACCAATTATCTTAAGTTCGCACAAAAGGAGCAGAAAAATTGCCAAAAATAGTTTCGAGTTCGTTTCGAGTACAAAGATTAGAGACCGGACCCGGAATACTAGCTATTGCATTCATAATACATGGTTTCATCGAATCAAATCAATCCCCCAAATGTCACGTAGTGGCCTACTGCCAACTGAGTAGCAACGTACGTGGACAAACCCCGAGTATGACAAAGTGCGTTATTATTTCTTTTACGCCCAAAACACAAACTTCTTACCAAATTTCATGTTTAAAACGTACAATACTACACAGCGCTACATTTGTAAGACGGTATTGTTGCCGAGTTGCACGAAATCAACACTGAATGGTCCTTTAAGGACGTATCCCGTCAAATATCGTTGTCCAAGTGGGTGAACGATGCGTACGTAATGTACGTAAACTAATTATTACCAACAGCGTTAATTCATTCTTTAAGGCATAGGTTTTAATCTTCTTTTTAAATTGTAACGGCATAAATTCATGATGGGCTGTTCGTTGGGGGAAGTGTCGCCATAAAATTACGCACGTAATTACAAGCGTAAATAAAACGGGGGAAGTGTCGCCTTGAATTATGATCTCTTCACTTGACAGTTCGTGACAGGTATCACATGACATCATAAATGCATCGTGTGAACATTTGGCAACTGTTCCTTCAGCAAATGTTTTAACTTTGTATATCGCAAACAGTTTCAAGTCCGGTTTGCACGTCACCTGCTGTCCATGTCACGTGACCTAATGTTTAAATTAATTAGTCGGGCTGAATAGATCTTCCCCCTGCTCGCTATATCTCGAGCTTCACCGACTTGTGATCGATAGTCTGAGAGTTTCGGATATCGATGACAAAACTAGTAATGAAGTTTAACTTGATCAGTTCCATGTTAGTGATATTGCGAAATAGTCACAGTTTCTTTATTTTTTTGGTGGTTATTTAACCAAATAAATTCTCCGATAAGTTTATTAACTTCACGAATTCTTTTTTGGTGATACTCACAGTTGACACTACATGAATGAGTTTCGATAAACCAAAAGTTTTCGTAAGGAAGATTCTGCTTTTTATGGACAAATTTCGTATTTTCCAAATATTGAACAGGTCTTTAAGCTTTTGAGTTTTTCAGCGTCATCTCCTTTTCCTCCAAAGAATATTCCTAGACTTTTAATGGGCTTTTGGGGCCAGCTGATTCCGTAAAGTGGTTTACGATTTCAGTGCATTGTTGAGGCAAACATTCCTTGGCATTTTTCATAATTCAAGTGGAGTTCCAAAATAATCTAAAATAGTTATTGCCAGATTCTATGTCTTTAATGAAAAGAACTGTATCGTCTGCATACTGTGCGATTTTGATTACGTGATTGGCTATTGTGAAGACACTAATTAATTCATTGCTTCTGATATGATGTGTCAGAGGCCTTTCTCTATGTTAAAATACCGTGATGTAAATCCGTTGTTCAACACACATGACGAAATTCCAGAATACAATGTACGGATTCTATCGATAAAAACGTCACCAAAATTAAAAGCTTTTAAGGACTGAAATAAAACTCCCACTTTACAGTATCGTACGCTTTCTTGAAATCGAGGAATACAATGTGACCGGGGCGTGCTTTTCTTTGTAAAATTCAATCATATCGTCAATTACACGTATATTCTGGGCTATATAACGTTTCCGCAAGGATGTTTGATCTGGATGAATTGAATTGTCAATATATTTGTATATTTTGTTTGCGATTGTTTTAGTTATTATTTATAGTCATAGTTCAAAAGAGAGATAGGTCTCCAATTGTCTGAAGATAGTATTTCCTCGGACTGTTTACTTTTTGGGATTAACGTGATTACGCCTTGCTTTTGTGAATTGGACATGTGACCGTTTCCAAAGCTGTATGTGACGCTCCCCAATAAATGGTCTTTAATTACCTTCCAAAAGGTTTTATAAAATTCATAGCTGATGCCATCATTACCAGGCGTCTTGTTAGGATTTTTCTTTAAAAGAGATTCATACAATTCTTCTTCTGTTAGATTTTTTTCTAAATCGTAAGAATCTGCAGGAGATAGCATTGGTAAATTTAAAAGGTCGATCGGATACGTTCTTTCTCCGTTGCATTCTTCAATATCGGAGTAAAGTTTTTTGTAATAGTTCACTTGCATATTCCGTATGCTTGCTGCATCATGTATAGTTTTAGCACCATCTTTAAGGACGTTAATATGTTTTTGCTTGCTGTGGCGCAACTCTAGGTCTTTTGAAATATTTTCCCTTCTCGCCTTGTTCTGCCCATTGTGCTTTAATACGCAAAATCGAGCCCTTAATTTTTTGGGTCTGGATAATTTGCAAATCAATTTTGGCTTTTTGTAAACCCATTTTAATTCCTCTGAAGGGTCGCTTTCCATCTTGGCTGTCAAAGCGTTATTTTTTTCTATTAAAACAATTTCGTCAGAGCGCCGGGGTCTTCTTTGCAACCTCTTTTGCAAAAGAGATTGAAATTTTCCTTATTTGCATTTTAATTAATTCCCACACTAAATTTTTGTCTTCAATATGTCGGTATTGTATGCTAAAAAATTCGACACAATTAGTTATTTTGTTTATATAATTGGTATCGTTTAAATAACTAGTGTTTAATTTCCAAAGACCAGGACCTCTTTCGCATTTTCGGATATTTCAAAATGTAAAGTAATGGCAGAGTGGTCTGAAAACACAAACTCGATAATAATGGCAACGTCTTTTACTGCTACTTCTCTGGAAATTAGCCACGTCAATTCTACTTTGGCATGACATAGTCTTATCCCTCCAAGTGTATTTCCTCACACCTGGGTTATTTTCACGCCATACGTCGTACAACTTGAAATTAGATTTAAAAAATTGACGTTCTGTATTACAGGACTTTTCGTGGAATACACCTAGTTTTCCTTTCTTATCTAAGTCTGTGGGAGCGCAGTTAAAATCATCAGCGCAAAGATTACTTTGGTTGTTTACAAAATTATGGAGTTCTAAATTAATGAAATCCAGAAATTCGACTTGTTTCCTGGTTTCATTTAGAAAGTACAGATTGAGTAAAATGAAATCTTGTTCTGCAATTTTGCAATTGAGAACATTGTATCTACCGTAAGTATCGTTCTGGACTAAAGATGGTTCAAAATCCAAACGTGGATGAATTAAAATGGCAGTGCCTTTATTATGATTAGTGCCGTGACTAGAACTGTGATATACCGGACCACTCCACTCACGTTCCCATTTATCAACGGAAACAGGGACGCTGTATGTTTCTTGTAAGTAAACTATGTCATAATTCTTTTGTTTCAATCATTTAAAGAGTTGAGCTCACTTTATTTCTGAATTAATGCCTCGGACATTTATAGACACGCACTTAATGTTAACCATTTGGGGTTATACACGGTTTCGGAGGCATCCCTTAACTGAGGTTACGCTAAATAAGGTTAACAAAAGATTTAAAAATCTGATCATACAGAAAGACACACAAAAGGGAAAGGGGGACCAAAGGATAAGGACGAAAAACATGATCATACTCGCAAGGCGATATCACCGGCCATTTCATGAAATTGGGTAGAACGCAAAAAAGTTTTCAGTTACTAATTTTTGCACGCAGTCGTATTCTATGTTGTATACTAAATTCAAAATAAACCAACGTTCAGTTGAAGAATCTAACTTCTGATTTATACCCATTACTCACAGCTTTCTGATGCCAAAGATCTAATGTACGGTAGATAATGACATAAGGTGCAAATAACTTGCTTTGAACATCACTAGCATCTGGCGCGGTATGTCACAATTAAAACTGGTTTCAGCACTTGTTCTTTACTCAGAGAAGTGATTTCTGCTCTCACAAAAACTGACAGTTGGTTTAAACTCAAGCCCAAGCAGCCATAACAACTTGTGTCGAGCCGTAACCAGTCTGGCACTTCATCCCAAGCCTGGAACTTAGTTATATTTATTTTGACCAAAGAAATTTTTGAGACCAATTTCAGCATGGTTAGTGGTTTAAATGAAAACTTAATTTTCGTGATGGAAGGCAGATTTGTCAGGTTTAAGTGTTAAGTGTCATGAATTATTTCAGAGGACACCATAAATAATTGAAATTACAAGGGCAGAAGAGCACCAACTCTCAGAAGCGAGCTGTACTGTCTTCATCTTGAATGCTAGAATTGAAAACACAGATGAGCCAGCAGAATATTGCTATACTTTATTGACTTATAAGCAGGTTTTGACAATATCCAGAACAATGTCACAACAGAAACTTGTAAATATCAAACATGGAAACCATTGGTGGAATGATATAGAATTATCATATTTTATTTCAAAAATATGTTGAAGGGTAAAATAACCAGCACACATCATCACAAACAACAGCAACTGACCGATTATCAAAAAACCTTTGACAAAAATATCACATCTTCGTCCGTGAATTCCAAACAGTTGCCTTCTTGAAACAAACGGGTACACATGACTTGAAAACAAACCAAATGAACATGAAAACAAAAACAAAAAGTTATTTCACAATCACTCTCTAATTTCCTTTTTAGGAAGAATTCAGCCTCTTCTTTACATTTGCACAACAACTATATTCGGAAGGCCATAGCAGACAGTGTTAAACCAAGACATACGGCGCTCACTGGCTGGATCAATCTGTTCCTCTTCCTCGACTTGTTCACTTGGTAACGGTTCACTTGTTTCCTCGGTAACGCTGTCCTGCAACACTTCCTGTTTGGTTTGTCCTTCTTGTTTGGCCTGCCCTTCCTGTTCCTCATTCTCTATCTGTTCGTCTGCTTCAGTTTTTCTCCTGTATGGAGTGAACAGCAGACGTACTCCTTGGCCAGTTGTCTTTCCACTCTCCAACAAATCTAGAAGCAAATCACCATAAAATGCTGTTTTTCTCATATCTCTAAGATTAGGTACTCGCCCCCAATGCACACTAAATTCAATACATTGCACTCTGTGACACTGAAAAATACCTGTAAATGTTACAAGAATTTTGAGGGAAATGTTTTTGACAGCTACGGAATCTGGTGAAATAATCATGCGAGTTTGCACTGTACAATTACTAGTAATTTCCCATCATGCCATGATGCACACTCACAAACAAGAGTTGTCTGGAAGAATTAATATTAGAAACTTGATTAGTTTCAAGTCAACTTGTACTCCATCAATAAATTGTACAATTACCGGTTACGTCAAGAGTCCTAAGTTTATCAGGGCATCTGATCTATGGTCCTGTAGTGTGTAGTCGAGCAAACTACATTAATGATGGCTTCAGGGTTATAAAATAAACTGATACATCATGGACTAAAGCTGGCCATTTTTCAAACTACTTGGCTTCTAAAATTGTGTTCCTTATAAGAATCTACGTTAGGGTCATTTTCCCTGAATAAAAACAATAAAAATTAGCCAAATTGAAATTAAATGTGCAAAGTTTCATTTCTCTGGTACCCATTGATATTTTTTTGATTCGTTGAACCCTGTGATAGATAGGTCTACAAGTCGTGATGACGGACAAAAAAAAACCCAGAACGCTTAAAAAAGTTTGTGAGTCATGATATTGGACAAAAGAGCACAGGAAAACATCATCAATGGATATCTGGACTAGGCTTGATCTAGAAACTTGCTGATGCCTGGAGTTGAAAATGTTAAAATGGTGGGGTCCATTTTGTCAAAGGTTGTATGCCCAGGACAAGACTGTCATCTAATTTTGATACACAGTTAAATAAACTAGATTGTGAAGAGAGAGTTGCTTAATGTGAATAATTTATGGGCTACTGTTGTATGGACTACTATGTACGTTGCAAACCTTCAGTCTTAATAAAAACAAATCAAAGCACTTTTTTATAACTATTTGTTTTTTTATTCCCGTGCATCAAAACAATTGCTGCCTATGACAGTTAAGTCATGAAAATGAATCTAAGAATCTTCAAAGTGGGAACAACATAACAATATCCCTCCTTTAACTCTTTTTCACACAAATACTAGACGCCTCACTAACACTGGTCTACATGCTAAAATAGTTGTACAAAGCAGACGGATCTCACAATTTTTAAAACTGGAATAGCAACGCCATGCTTCCCAGGCTTGAACTCTTCCACTGTTATAATTTGTTCCGATATTGGATCTACGCCGAAATAGTAGCCATGAACATTGTGAATACCAGAAGAACAATTTGATCCTGATTCTTGCATTTTGCCTGTTTGCTAGTCACTTAAAACAAATTTTCAGTAGTAAACCAAAAGAGTTTCAATGTTTGAAAACATCACATCTCAGCAACCCCAAATTGGTGATGAATGAGTGGGTAAGTAAAGTTCTAAACAATGCACAAGAGCCAGGGCGACATAGTATCTGAGCCACGACGACACAGTATCTGAGCCAGGGCGACACAGTATTCTGAGCCAGGGCCACACAGTATCTGAGCCAGGGCCACACAGTATCTGAGCCAGGGCGACACAGTATCTGAGCCAGGGCCACACAGTGTCTGAGCCAGGGCGACACAGTACCTGAGCCAGGGCGACACAGTACCTGAGACAGGGCGACACAGCATCTGAGCTAAGGTGACACAATATCTGTCAAGGCATTTTCCGTCATTTATCTCTGTGCCATCATCTTCAATTACACACTTAATCTTGTCACACAAACAAAAGCGATTTAGTAACTAGGTTAACTGGAGTCATCGGTGTTATGTACTAAAATAAATGGAAATGGTCATTGATGGATAATGCGACTGACCTATACTCGAATGGAATTTCCCTCTGCCCTTTTTCGAATTTATGGTTGGCCAACTGCTATAAATTAATGTCGTGATTTCTTACATGTTGAGGGTTTTATGTTCTTCTTGACAACAGAAAACAGAAACTATTCAGGTAAACACAAATTTGGCAGAGACAACGTGGCCAAGTGGATTAAGTGTCTGACTCCTGTTCACAAGGTGGTGGGTTCACAAGGTGGTCGGTTCACAAGGTGGTGGGTTCACAAGGTGGTGGGTTCAAATACCATTGGAGCCCACTGAGTCAGGTCTCTAGCTCCTCAGCTCAGTCTTAATATCTTTGTATATCTATATGTTCTATCTGTGTTTATTAGTAAATTGAAATGGACTCAGATGTTTGGTGCAATGGGCTCGGATGAGCGGCTTTTGAATGTGACCACTCGCTCTATAAAATGAAAAATTTGAGAATAATTTCATCATGATACTAAAATGCTTTTCATATTTTAGCACCTACACATGGTGAAATGCAGCTAGCACAAAAATGCCATTCTAGTAAAAACTAATTTGATAGCAAAAAAGGACAAACTATTTCAAAACAGTGTTGCCATCAAAGGGATCTAACACTTTTGAGCACAAGAAACGCAATGCTATCTCTCTGTTATTTCTTGTGCCACAAGAATGCTGTTCCAGAACAAACTGTAAGGCATCAAAATATGACCTTTGACATGAGTGAGCCCTTACCCTGCATGAGGACCTGCAATTTGTCTCCATTCTCCTCCAGCGTACAGTGCCACTGGTTGGCCACAATGGTCTTCACACCAGTCAAGCTAGACAGCATGACCGATTCAACAGGTTTCTCAAGCTCCATATGGTCAGTGCTACAACAGTAGAAACATCTCTACATAATAGATTCGACGTACAGATAATAAGTTATTTTCTTAGAGTCAAACTGATACTCTGATAGTTTTGGCAACAGCTATCATGTCTTCAGAAGTTATTTGATCACTAGGTGGAGCAATGATCACTGCTGCGCAGGGAAACCAAAACTGTCGAGGCATCACTCTACCAGTTCCCTTTCAATAAATTAATGACAGATATGGTCTTCATTGGCCACACTGTTTTTCACCACCAAATTGGGAGTCACGGGACTTAAATTTTCAAACCAGATATTCTATTATATGTTACATTTCCTTGTAAAATGCCGCGAAACAAAAAATCTTGCAACATGTCTGCAATATTTCAGTAATAATAGAAAACTTACAAAGAATTAAAGAAGAAGTATATCCAAAAAAGTCAATGAATGTTCTTAACTTACTTCTTTAGGACATCGGCCTTTGACTGACGGGTAAAACTCTTGCTTGTCTGAGCCAAGTCGAATAAAAACAGAGCAACACAATCTATAAAGACATTTCACTTCATTACAATTAAGCCAGAAACAGAATTCACCACAATACAATGAAGGTGTGAGAAAATGACCAAAAACAAATGAAGTATAAAACATCTTAAATAATTTCGAAATGGCAGAACCCTTTCTGACCTCCACCCGACTCCCACATTTTGCTGCTTTTCAACTCCCCCCAGGTCAATCTCAATCCCCTCGTCAACCTCTGAATGAAAGGACATAAGTGTAAGTTGTGATTATGGGCAGGACTTTATAATGTTTACAATGTGCATTTTTTAAGTGATTAGTTTTTTTAACCTAAACATAAGAGTGACATTCAATGAAACATCATCCACAGATCAATTAATTAGTAGACAAATTTGCCAATATCGTTGTTGCAGTAAACATCATCCTAATAGTCAATAATTATTGTCATCATCATCATCAGGACCACTGTCATTGTCACCTCATCACAGCATAGACCTTCTTAAGTTTAGAGATTTGTGGGATATCTGCAATGGATTGTGGGACATCAGTGATCCCACTTGAATGAAACCAACCAATGAAACCAGTCTGTGAGAGAACATACATCTACATTTCCAGCTAACAGATGGTGCTGAAAACATATATTCCATAATCAGTAACGGAAAAGGTCCATCCATAAGCATCGCCATCATTCTTGTCTATAAACTTTACCTGGAATATTCAGCGACACAAGTTTGGAAGGAGGAATGTACGACATGAATCGCTCCATTCCAAAGAATATCATGGCTGATCCCTCCTGAAGGTAGATCTCCCATTCACCAACACTGGAAAACCATTCAAAACAACGATGGCCAAACTCTGACAGAAAACAGAAATTATCAGAGAAAATATTGGTATGGCAATTTTCCACTTATTTCGTACAGCATCTTGCCAAAATGGCCATTTTTAAAATATTGTCATGTAGTCAAGTCAACCGCATTCCCATAAAAACTGGCTAATACCTGTAACAAAGTCAATAGGATATTCTCTAAGGCAGCTCTATCCAAATTTTGTGACGAGATGCACCGAGTTAACCCAAATGTATCTGACTCAAATGAGTCACTCAGAAGTCACACTTCAGATTTACAACTGTTACTTATTGCAATGCACGACAACATGTGAAGCTAAGTATTACTCTCGACAAGTTCTGCGCAGTGTCTAACAGAAACCGCTGAAATAACACGACTGTACCTTGGCACATGCTCATTTCCCATCACGCCGAGCCAGCGAGTGGTGAACTGCTGAGAATATTTGTTTAAGACTGAGTTAAAGACATCTATTGGTGCATGCTGCTCTGTCTCAGAACACTCCAAGTTGGTATCCACCATGTCTTAGGACCAGTTAAGGATGATAGCTGACTGGTTGCTGGCCTAAACATTAGTTGGCATGGTAGTTTACCTGAGTGTTGAAAACTGACTCCATTCCGCAATATTTTTGTTACAGGGACGTAGTTTTATGCTATTTGTGAGCTGAAATCTCATTGCGTGATATCTCATATCTAGCTGTGACACAGCTAGCTAAAAGTTCAAGAATGGACTCTGGCCAATGAGAATTTGTTATTTTGAGTAAACAATGGTTATTGACATGAAAAGCGCATAACAGCCAATCGGAGTTTACGTGAAGAATTTGGAAGAGTCGAAGATGCAAGACAACCACGATCACCATCAGATAAAACTTGAGGAGTGATTCATACACTCACCTACTGAATCACTTCATTTGCTCATGCAGTGTATTTTATGCAGCTGAGTGAATGAGCCAAACTCTGGCTCACATCCCAACTTCAAAATGGCCGACCAGATTCAAAGGGACTTTCCCCTGCTGCAGTTCATGCACTGTCTACCAAAACACCGTATAGAATTGATTTTTACTATCTTTCATTTTTCATATAAGGTGCCATAAAAATTGGGACTAATTATGAAATAAAATCTAAAATGCCATGAAACAAAAACAAAAATGTCAAAACTAGAATATTTAGAGTTTCTGAACTTCGATCTTGAATTTGTGTTTTTTGCAATGCTATTGCTACTGTTGTTTAGCTACAAACACAAATTGTTTTAGTTTAATTTGCCAAAAACACACGGTCACACAAACCAATCAATAGAAAATTGCTATGAAGTCAAAAATAAAATTCTGCACATTTTCTTCTCTCGGAAAATAAATACGGACAGATAAATTCTACGCTTTTGTAGACATCTGGCTAAAGTGCACTGACTGTGCAATAATTACATTCCACAGAAATCAAAAATACCATCATAGTGGGATTCTAAATGCCCGCTGTGAACCCAATCAAACACCACAAGTTTTACATTTTGTTCAGTAGGACAACAACACTGACATGATCACAAAGTTCCATACTATAGCCACAACATAAAAGGATACATCTGAAGTTGTTGGTATCTATAGGCATGGCGCCTGGGGGTGGAGTCCGGTCCAGAGGAATCTAAAAAAATTATATAAAAACATGTGAACTACTAAAAAATCAAATGCATCTGCTATTTATTGCTCATAGCTCAGAAATTAAGAAAATTTATTCAACATAATTCATACTGCCAGTGTTCTTCACAACAAAATACTCAAACTCTATAGGAGTTTCAAAAGTTCTTGAACATGCTTGAAAATTCACAATTATTCATCTTATGAGAGGGGTTTCTATCTAAAGCTATATTATCAGTACCCTATTCGTCATAATAACCGCCCATGCCCCTATAAGCGCCCCCTCATGCGTTTTCAGACTTTGCTGAAATAAGCGCCAAGTCCATGAACCTGTACATGCGAAAAATTACGTACCTACAGTCCTGAAACTCGGCTACAGTAACGTCTTCAATTTATCAAAAATTTTTTGCACGGTTCTTCTAGACCACCAGCGGCACTGCTACTTTTGTATTTATCCTTGACTTTACACTTCAAAGTAACGCAGCGCTTCAAAAAGAACGCAACAGCGTTGCTACGCTCTCGCGACGACCGCGTCCCACTATGGTCTGACCTTTCAGTAGACACATCGACTGTCTCATGAATAAAAATAACTCAGTGTTAAACACACGTGGCCAGGAAGCGCGCGCTACATATATGAACCTGTCATCAAAGACATTAGTCAGGAACTATGCATTCATGAAACGGGTAGCATATCATCAATAAGAAATGAATATTGGCACTAATTTCCGACAATTTCTAACACTATAAAACATGTTTGCGTTATTTTTGAGATGCATTGTTCGATTAACCATAATTGGTGTTTTTANACACGGTCACACAAACCAATCAATAGAAAATTGCTATGAAGTCAAAAATAAAATTCTGCACATTTTCTTCTCTCGGAAAATAAATACGGACAGATAAATTCTACGCTTTTGTAGACATCTGGCTAAAGTGCACTGACTGTGCAATAATTACATTCCACAGAAATCAAAAATACCATCATAGTGGGATTCTAAATGCCCGCTGTGAACCCAATCAAACACCACAAGTTTTACATTTTGTTCAGTAGGACAACAACACTGACATGATCACAAAGTTCCATACTATAGCCACAACATAAAAGGATACATCTGAAGTTGTTGGTATCTATAGGCATGGCGCCTGGGGGTGGAGTCCGGTCCAGAGGAATCTAAAAAAATTATATAAAAACATGTGAACTACTAAAAAATCAAATGCATCTGCTATTTATTGCTCATAGCTCAGAAATTAAGAAAATTTATTCAACATAATTCATACTGCCAGTGTTCTTCACAACAAAATACTCAAACTCTATAGGAGTTTCAAAAGTTCTTGAACATGCTTGAAAATTCACAGTCATTCATCTTATGAGAGGGGTTTCTATCTAAAGCTATATTATCAGTACCCTATTCGCCATAATAACCGCCCATGCCCCTATAAGCGCCCCCTCATGCGTTTTCAGACTTTGCTGAAATAAGCGCCAAGTCCATGAACCTGTACATGCAAAAAATGACGTACCTACAGTCCTGAAACTCGGCTACAGTAACGTCTTCAATTTATCAAAAAATTTTTGCACGGTTCTTCTAGACCACCAGCGGCACTGCTACTTTTGTATTTATCCTTGACTTTACACTTCAAAGTAATGCAGCGCTTCAAAAAGAACGCAACAGCGTTGCTACGCTCTCGCGACGACTGTGTCCCACTATGGTCTGACCTTTCAGTAGACACATCGACTATCTCATGAATAAAAATAACTCGGTGTTAAACACACCTGGCCAGGAAGTGCGCGCTACATACATGAACCTGTCATCAAAGACATTAGTCAGGAACTATGCATTCATGAAACGGGTAGCATAGCATCGATAAGAAATGAATATTGGCACTAATTTCCGACAATTTCTAACACTATAAAACATGTTTGCGTTATTTTTGAGATGGATTGTTCGATTAACCATAATTGGTGTTTTTAAGCCGAATTTCCGATAAAATGACAACTGACAGTGAATGCTTACACACCCTTACACCGAAAAATAACTGTCAGATAGTTACGTACGCATCCAGCTACACGGCGACTAATATGGGCCTTACCGAGACAAATGTCAAAAGGTTTTAGCACGAGACCGGCAAGTGCTGAATGAAACGCGCTCTGGTTTAAGCCTACTGCTTGTGTAAATTTCTTTAGACACATATAGCTCGTTAGATTGCGTGACTCTGGCCAAAAGACGGTCTCTGGTTTGGCATATGAACTCTGGTGACACGCATGCGCTCGCTTACTCGCAGACGAACTTCAAAACAAACGTCACGTGCAACAACATGTGCGTTCATCCATACATTTTTCTTGCCGTGTTGCCGATCATACATGTACATGTAGATGGCATGATGTTGCACAGATTTGTACTTAAACCTGCCGTTAATCCAGACTCCACGGGAACTTAAAAAATCTTAGAGACGCTACTTATAAAACTTAATGAGGATTTCAGGTAATTTGTTTGAGTCGAAACCATTTTTATTCAAGCATTGAAGTCGTCATATCTAAGACGGCGATTTTGAGGCAGTCAGTCGGCGAGTTTTCGCCCTGGGATTTCAGCACAATTTTCTATAAAATGATCGTAATTTTGGGTTACAATAAACGCCCCCCTGAAACGAACTTTTCTATAAAGGGCCCTGGGCGGTTATTACTGCGAATACGGTAATTAAACCTGAACTGGAGCAAAACATCTTTTTGTCTTGTTTAGCTGAATAGACGACCAATTTTCAAATTCCTAGTTCAAACTCGTGGCATTTTTCACACCACATCAAAATCCAAATTCGTAACAGCAACGAGTCAAATTGAGCTGTGAAGAACATGGAATCCATGACTAAGTCGGAAATTCCCAACGCATTAAGGATTTTTGACTTTTGGTGAGAAGAAAACCATCAACCTCAATTGTGTCACACTCACAATCTTAGCCTGCTTTTTACTGGCATCTCTCAAGCCAGGGATCCTAGACGGTGGCTTGTTCTTGTCACCACCTCCCTTCTTGTCTTTCTTATCAGTCTCCTCCACCACCGGCTCCTGATGGAACCGATGGTACAACATCTGCAGTGAGAAGTCGCGACTCAGAGAAACAATGTTCTCAGACTGGAGGGAGGACATCGCCTCCAACGGCAGTTCCATCAGCATGGGGTCGGCCATTAGAATGACGGCCTCGGTGCTCCCGCCCGCGTCCTTGCCATGAATACTGTTAGTGGCACTAGTGGCAGTCGGTGGCCTGAATGATAATAAACAATAATAAATACAACATCAGGGTAACCAATAATATTATATGTTAGTCTCCTATTCGTATACAACAAAATACCGGTAGGTATGTTACAGTATACCAAAAATAATAGGACAAAATGTCAATTTCCCACATCGTGACAGCAAATTCCACAAAAGATAAGTGATGGGGAATAACTCGTAATTCTGACATTATTGCGTATAGGCCCTGGTGAGATGAATGGCTAGTAAAGCAGTCAATTTTGTTTAAAATCAGCTGACAGGACTAAAATTCAAGGAAATTTTATTTCTTTACCTTTGTCGTGTACTGTACCTAGTATAAGTACATAAATTAATTTACTTTTGATACCAAAAGACAAACCCATCAAAAAGATGGAAACTTTTCAACGACTGAGAGCAAAGTTGATCCCAATCAACATGAAATCAGCATCCATTACACCAAATCTCTAAAATATATCCGAGTGTCTTATCATCAAGATTTGATTTCCTGTACATTTTTACCTGAACAACAGATCCAGTCCTGCAGTGATGGGGGCTAAGTATGCTTCCAGCTCTTCAACAAGACTCACAAATTGTTGCTGCAGTGTATTCTCTTCGTCTTCAGTATCCTCAGACAGTGCAGTCTTCAATGATCAAACAAACACAATGTTAAAGCCCCTATAAACTTGCTTTCCATTACAAAAACAACTTGCAATTTAGACCACTTATCAATTATGAAATTGGTGTGACATTGGTCTGAAATTATTCCTGAGGCAATTTGAGGGTGATTTCAGGACTTTGAAAGAAGTGACAGCATATTGCAGCTTATGACAAGGCTCCAAAACTTAGTTTGACATGTGCAGAGCACAACCTTAAGAAATAACTACTTCTTTGCAAACCCAGAGTTTACTTCTCATGTGAGTATGGAGTGAGTAAGTTGAGGCTAACATTAAAGCGAATAGTGTCTAACTCAAAAGTTTGCTACTAATGACAAAATGCAGCTTCATTATCCACTTTAAATAATATGACAAGTGCTAGGCTATGCATGCTAATTAATATAGTTCCCATTCAAGCTGGTCTGACAATTGTCAAGGCGTAAACCCTGCGCAAGAGCACACATCATGGAAACAACGAAAATGCTCTCAACTGTTACAAAGATAGAAATAAACTTATTAAGTTCAGTCACATAATTCTGAGAGTGCATTACATAGGTGGGCAGAGGATGTCATAAGGGGGTGCCCAACCACAATTTTCAAATGAAAACGTTCGCGGAAGCCACAAAAAAGCCTGATGACAGCTTTTTGTGTTTGTGTCCATGGATTTAGGGGCCTCAGTGCCCGGTTTCAAGAAACAGTTCCAAACAGGGACTGAACTAGGTTTCCTAAATTTACAGCGTATGTGTGGACTTGTTAAAACACTGATTGTTCTTACGTTCTTAATATTTGAGTCTCATTTTTAAGTCAAAGTCAACTTTTGGCTTGATACAAATCGAGAGTGAAGTCTACGTTGAATTCTCAATATTACTGAAAATAAGTAGGAATCTTTTCATGCAACGCCCCTAATTTAAGGACTAAGTGCTTAAGGTCTCAATTTTTAATTTGTTATTGGGAAATGTCATTAGTCAAAATGGAACTCACAATCAAGATAAAATAATAGAAAAAATACTACATCTTTGAGAAAGCAATGAAACGAATACACAAAAGATTTAGGGAACTTAGTTGAGTCCCCATGCTACATGAAATGAACAGTACTTAATATCTGCTATTAGTCTGTACTTTTTATTAGGAATTCTAGTATTAGCAGAGTGAGAAACATTCCAAGATCGACACTACCCACCCATATGTAACCATAGCCACTGTGACAGACAATTTACGTAATCAAAACAAGCAGGCATAGCAAGTTTGAGTTCACTGCAAAATATTAGAATACAACGGCACAGATTACATATTACACTTAATAATTATTTTTGTCCAAAACAGCTAAGATATTACTGCATCACCAACCTCAGGTCTTTCTTCCTTCATTTCTTGGTCCAGATTTGCCAACATCTTCTCTCTCAGCGCCACCTGTGTTCGTTGATATTCTTGTTTCAGTAGAAACAGCATCACATCTTTCTTGTGCTGGCCAAACCGTTCCGTGAGACTGTCGATGGTTCTGGCATCGGTCTTGATACGCACAACTTTTGCCTTGGATAAACCTGCAAAAATACGGGATGTCACACATTTCTGCTAAACACCAAGATTTGTATATTAAGCCATAATAGTCAACCCATAAATTAAAGTTGCATAAAAGTTGGTAAGTTTTTCAATTTAAGACAAAAATAATGTTGCCAAAATTTTCAGTCAACAAAGACTTCACAGCTTAAAGGTGAAAGTTAAAGTTTTTATTTTTGATATCCGAGTTTACAGTCATAGTAATTATAAATTAATGATACTCTCTTTTCAAATTAATACACGTGAAATCTATCAAGTTTGTGGAAGTTGTAGTAATCCTCAAGTCAATTAATTTTCATAACCGTGTGGTGATTTTTAAGGAAAATATGGTCACATAAAAACAACAATGGATGGGCATTGTCACAGAGCATTCAAGTTTTCATGGCTTATCAATTGGTGTTTTAAAACATTTGAAGAATTGCAAAATAAATTAATTTACATTGTACAGATTGAAATGAGAAATTTGCATTGCTGTCACTGCTGTAAGATTTCATCTGTAACTACAATACATTAGATGTTGCTGAACTTAGCTGCAAGTCTGAATAATACAATAACAAATAAAATGTAATGAGAATTGCTGCATGTAATTGACACGAAAACCATACGTTAAATCCAGTGTCTAAACTAATTCATAGTTTACCATGACAGCAATTTAGAAACTGAACGCACGCATAGTTACCAAATCGCATTGCCGCAAGAAAGATACAAAACACTTCAAATCAAATGACAGATTCACAAATAAAAACGAATTTCAAAAAATAAATAAACACAACCATGAACCACAAGTAATCACAGTATAATCAAGCTGTCTCAAATAACAACAAAAAACTGCTGCACAACTAAATTTCATAGCATTAACTCCACTGCAGAGTGGATAATCACGAAATTTAGGTATTGAACCCAGTATTGGCAATTTACCAGAAAACTGGTTCTGTCATCTCCTATTGCACATTACTCCCAAATTACGACAGCGCCCTCTCAGATTCTGTGGTATGTACCCACCTTGCTGCACATCAGCACAGCACTTGGGCTGTAGTTGTACACTGCTAACCATGCTAATTAATATGATTTTACATTCAAAGTTTGCAGCTTTAATTTTGTTGTAATTCTAGTGCAAGTAAAATATATTGCCGCACAGCGAGTTGCAATACAGAGTGCATAAAACTTGAAAAAAATCCAAGGGAGGAGAAATAAATTATTCTTCACTTGTCCCACTCAATACAGAAAATAGATTTGTGGTCCCACCCTTCAAAAACTAGGTCAGTCAGACAAAACGCTCCATATAGAGTACTAGATAAATCCAGGATGTGGGAATTAATATCTCTCAAGGACATTGAATCCATTATTCAGGTAAAACGTTTTCATATTAATATGCAGATACATTCTGTGGATTGTGGTAACCTGAACCACAATTGTCAATTAACTCCCCAACTGCCAATCATCCTAGGTGATTTAGCAGATTCTTTGTACAAAGTTGTGGAGCTTACAGTACAACAATTTCTAAAATGACTGATGATATCAGTAATATTCATAGGCTAAAACAGGACTGATGGTATCCTACTGACGTGTACTAAATGTTTGCTATTTATCATTTTTCAAATGAATTTGTATGCTATTTAGTATTAAACTTTTACAAAATAGCAAACGCGAGTAACCATACCATGCCGAAGAAAATTTATCTAACAAAAGCACAAACCATTAATCTGCAGTGCCGCCGTTTTGGGCTTGGAGAGAGTAACTTGTCCCCAAAGTGTACGTAAGTGTTTTGTGGATGGTTGTAAACCATGTGAGTCGTTTACACAACAGGTCTTTTGAAATTGACATGCAAGGTCAGTGAAAGCAGTTCTTTGTGAGCCCTGGTCTTACTGTTCCAGTTGCACAGTGCAACTACACACAGTTTAAAAAGGGTTTATGGTCCTGGCTGAGAAGACAATTGTTTTATTACCCCCATGAACTCTGAATAGCGGAGTCCTGAATGGGACCAAATTATTAATAAGTTAGTATTCACTGACGAAATGATTCAGTTATAAAGAGTGTTACATACTTTGAGTACACTTAGGGTTCTGGGCCATAGAGTACTCTGAAAACATGCAAATAATGGGCAACAGACAATGTCATAAACCAAAATTCATACTTTTTGCTAACAAATTACACGTTCTTCAAGAGACTTCAGTTCAACTTTGATTCCACATTGTGGAAAACATCAATTTCCACAAAGATTTTTGTGCATGCTCACTGCATACAATGCAATATGTATAACATGTCATTCAGACATAAACAAGTCAAAAAAACTTCTACATCATGACAGAAGGCAGTTTCCATTCCCTACTGTAACATTCAGTGTCTCAGTACTATGTAAAAGATTATTTGCAAAGCCATTAGGATTAAGCCAAGCCTACCAAAGCTTGGCCATTTCATATCGTTGAGGGCTTTTTAGGCTGAAAGCATAAAAGATAAATTTTGCTTCAGGTTCATCTTTAATGTGAATAAACATGCAGTCATGAAGTAAGTCGTTAATTCTCAAGTCAACGGCAGGTCATATGTCATGTGAATTAGCAGTGGCTTATCTAGGTTATCATGAGGGGACCAAGTTATTTCATTTTGTGATATCTGCCCCTCCCCAACACATACACACACACTAAAGAACACCCCGTGATTAGCCACAACATCGTAGATGCCAAAATTTATGTCAGTGTCGTTTTGTACTATTTGGTTTTGTCATCAGCCCATAAGAGCACAGTCACACCCTAAATCCACCAATGATTAGCTACAACAGTGAAGAACACACAGATAAAAAGCCATTTTATCTGAGTTTTGTTGAAGGACATATCAGAAAAAGTTTGTCAGATTGTTCATTAAACACACTTGAAAATCATCCATAAGTGCTTTGTCATTGGAAGGGCTCACTCTCCTGTGATGGAGATAAGAACTTTCACAATTTGACAAAACGGAACATCAAAATGTCAGGACATTGGCAGAACAACCACACATAACCAGATAAATCAAAATGGAAAATAAAAAAATAAGTCACTCAACACGCATTCAGTCAGTCTTACCAGGAAACAGCTTAAAATATTTGCCCCAAAACCGGGCAAGGAATGCACGCACTTTGAAATAAGGTTGGCATTAGTTTAGTTAAGACAGGACTAATCACATTGAAAAAACATTTCACTTGTTAAGCACTTAGTGTACACCGAATGTGAAATACAGTTGACATTAGTTTAGGTAAGACAGAATTAAATACTTTGAAAACTAACACTTCATCTACTAGGTAGTTAGTGTACACTGAATGAGAAGTAAGGTTGGCATTAGTTCAGTTAAGACAGGACTACAAAGAACAGTGCTTCTCAATGTGAAAAAAAGAGATTCGGATTATAGGTAACTGATGTTAACATAGCAAGGGTACAGACTGGGGTGGTTAAGTGATGTGACAAGAGGAGGCACACATCCTCATCCCTGTAATGACGATAGTGGCCTGAATATCATGTTACAGGCAGAGCAATGTATTAGCTGTAATGAAGTGATATATTATTTCACCCATAATAACTACATCAGGTAACAATAGACACCTACTTGTGGCGTTGAGTCCCTTGTTCTTGCCCGCTGCAGCTGCCTGGGGCTTGGGTTTGTCAAGAATGGCTCCGTACAGATACTCCTTGTCCGGGGAGTGTTGAAGGATGACCAGGTTAAAGTTGGTTGGAAACTCCTTCAGCAGCTCCAAGTGATTTGGACTGACGCTGATTTTCTTCCAAGCCTGTGGCATTGTAACAACATAAATAAAATAACATAATATCGTACGGACGGTAGGTGCAGGCAGTATAGTTATTTTTATATCATGTGTAACATAAAACTGACTTCCACCGAGATCAAGGCCCCAAATCATAATGACTGAGATTGATTTAAAAATATGATACGTTGATAGAAAGAGACTAACATGCACATAAAAAATAAAGAGATGACAAATAAGACTAAGGTACTATTAGTAAAAATCAAACTGAAGAATGAACAACACGAAATAGTGGTTACTTGACTGAAAATCACCACACATGCCTAGTAGTCGTCAGCACCACAGAGACAGAAACAAGAAAGGAATGATGTTTATTAATTCACTATGTATCCATGTCCATACCTGCCAGTCATTTTCTAGTTTACTGGCGATTGTCTTGTAAACAGTCCCCGAGAGCAGATTTGTGGTGACGTTGGTGCTCATGAAGATACCTCGTTGGTGGATCAAGGCTGCAAGCTGAGAGGTAGCGGCGTCTCCTTGCGAGCGTTCCAGCAAATTTTGCAGGTACTGACCAGATAGGCAACTCTGTAAGGCAGACCCAACTTAATTTAAGGTACAAGCAATACCATTCATGGTGCCTTTTAATCAAAGGACGAAAATCTGGCCTTAGTTCACACAACCATCAGCATATTATTGCAAACACGGCGCCGTGTTATATAGAGGATCAAAAACTTTGTAACTGTTGAGAAGTGGATAGTGTTCAGACTAGTCAACCGTTTCCACCAATCATAAATGAACTGTGTGCAAAATGAAACACCAGAGTGCCCCATCATTTCACGACAGTGTCAACATCTCAACACAGTAGTAATATAATGCAGATTTTACAATTATTGGAATATTTCACAACAATCACCAGGAGACTGAAAAATTTGTTACGATGAAAACTCATGGTATTCAAGGCTTTGCAAAGACAGGATTCCATATCCAGTGAAAAAAATTGCCATTTAACACACCAAATTTTCCTGACCATTCATGTTACATTTTCCTGAGATTTTTCATGTACTACTTGGGGGTGCATACAATTAGGTGCAAGATACTGCAATAACAAGTATTCTGGGCTGCTTACACATCCGTGTTTTCTCGCGTGGGTCAATATCCCACCAAAGCCATCACTTTCATGATACTGCGTAAGTTTGCCTTGCAACAACACCCCCCCCTCCAGTCCCTGACTACGAGCCTATTCAAAACTTACCTGGTACAGGGCCATGTACTGACTGCACATTCCAGGGTCATACTGTCCACAACACTCCAGAACCTCCTGACAAGCCCTGCTGGCAATCTCCAGAAAGCCATGGGTCAAGGAGAGGTTAATGGCCTGCACAAGGCACTCATTGGCTTGAGACAGGTAGTGCACTGCCGTGTCGCGGTCAACCTAGCAGGGAAATGGAAAGAGATTGAAACTGAGACTACAACATACAAACAGTCTCTTGGAACTTCATTTTGGGGCACAGAAAAAAATGGCAACGTGCCAGGTATATCCACATGTACATGACAGTGTACATGATTGTGAATGTGGATAGGAGTCAATCACTGTTTTTGTAGTGAACTGCTCATTGAAAGGAAATTCTATTATCAGGCCAAAATAATAGCATCATGGTTCTAGTCTATACTCAACTCACGTTGAACCCTGCACCTTACTGCACCTCACTGTGTGAAGGCCATAAAAACACCTGCAGGCATCACTGCTTAGAAAATTTCTTTTTTTCTCAAAAGCTACACAACTGTGTCTATAGTAACTAAAGGTGCTTTTTTAACAAAATATTGATTTCTCCATCTCTCTGGCACAACAACACCTACCTTTGCCTTGGCTATTGTCTTGCACTGTCTCTGGTAATGTCTGGACGTCGTGTCTGGGTAATGCTCTTCCTCGGCTTGCTCGCCTTCACCTACCTCCTCTTGAATAATGGACTCTTCCAGTTTAATTATAGCCTAATAAAAACATTGAATGGAGCTAATTCCTGAGGTGTAAGTCTTCAGATAAACACTCATAGGATTTTAGTAAGTAAAATCTGGTAGGTTTTAGCAAGATTCTTTCTAATGAGATTTATTGGAATTCCATTGATTCTTCATAATATAGCAAACTATTGCTGTTCCAAGTTGGGGGAAAAGGCATCAGAAATATTGTTCACGGTATGCATAGATTATCAAGAACTTTCATTGAGTAAAAGTCTGATTCCCTTTTCTGATTTCACCAATTTATGAAACGATCAATCAAAAGAAGGAACAGGAAGATTTCGCAAGTTATTACCACGTGAGACTTTTTGCAGTGGCAATTTTTTCTTAAAGTGAAAAAATGATGTTGGTTGTGTTGAGGGGAAATTCAAAGTAATAATGAGCAGAATACGTTACTGGCAACTTACAAATAACTGAGATGGTATAGAGCGTGAACTCTACGGTTTTGCACAGTAAACGAAGGACCAATACACAATGTAGCAATGAGAAATGTGAGGAGCTCAAAGGGACTTTTTGGTCTCAGGAGAAAACTTGGCTATAATCAAAGACCACACACCCAGCTGTGTGTACGATGATCACAGACACGAGACTGTGAACAAGACGCTGGCAGTAGGTTTTTCACTAACAACAAAAGCACTGCAATTAATATGAATTTGATCATGGTCCATAATATGTACAATAATTGCTGACCATCTTTCTGAACCACACACACTGTACTGTGCCAATAAAAATCTAAGATATCAGCATCACCTATGACAGGGTGAGCGACAGTGTGGTTCAAAAGTAGTTGCTTAATTAATGTACTACACATCAAAAATGTGAACTAATAGTACGCAGACAAAGAGTTACATGAACTCAGCTAGCTGCCTTGACTGAAAGTTAGCTGAGCATATAATTCATATCAAAGGGTAAAAAAATGACAATTGAATATTAAAACTGTCTGGCAGTTCCTCCATTCGTTCATACCGTCCTGTTTAATCACACAGCTGATCTCGTAGCACTTGGTCTGCACTGAACCAGTAAATATAACTATGTCAAACTAAGTGTGGCAGCAACCTGAACTTGGGTCTATCCAGTAAAGTAATGTCATGCTTTCATGTGTATGGAATGAACTCTGTAGCTTGACCTCAAGATTGTGGTCCATTTACCAGATCAGGCATGCACTAAATCTTACCATGTCATCCACGTTCCACAGACTTGGTGGATCAGGATCCGACTTAGTAGACAAAAGTCTGAGACACCGGCCCATGTTAAAGAGGCTCTGAAAATTAATTCAATTAAGACAATTATCGCTCTGTTTAAAATAGTCATCGGATTTTAAAAACTATTGTGTGGTAGTTATTTACCATAAAGGAGATAGAGAATTAGTATAAAATCTTAATAAAATAAAAAATATCAAAAATTGTAACCCTTGTCAACAGGCTCCAAAATATATTGCATCGTATCAAAAGAAACTAAACTAGAAAGTCATGCTAGTGAAAGCCCAGCTCTTTGTGTGTAAGCTTGAGACCTTTCTGGCATGCACTAACAAAATGGTCGTCACTGAAGTGATTGGTCAGCAAAACGGAATGATAACTTATAGTATGAAAATGTTTGAAAAGTCACAGTTTCCAAAGCTAAGACTTCTTACAACAACTGTTTCATGAATGTCTTGTCAATCAATACAAAACTAAAGAATCTCAAAAGGACTATTTCACCTAAAATATTAAGCTGTTCTACAACCTGTTACATTAAAGAGGACCTAGGCCATCCCTAATAATAATGTAATTACCCTGGCTTTAAGATGTGGCAAGGCAAGAACCATACTATGTGTCTTTGTCATTGTACTCAATGCTTGATCTGCAATTAGTCTGAAACAAAATGGATTCACTGTAAACATGGTTCAAATTATCTTAAAGAGGCACTACACCAGGTTTCAACTTAGTAGAGGATATTGACTATCATTTAATTCTCTAGAACTGAACAACAGTCCATGAGCACCTTCTGTCCCCAAAAGTTTTGAAGTTTGTTGAATCTATTCAAAGTTTGCGAATAAAAGTTTTGGACCGTACGAAATTCTTGAATTCTTGCAGCCATCTACACGAACAAGTGCACGAGAAGCCTCTAGAAAAAAAATTGAAGATGAAGAGTCTGTAGTTTTTATCACCTAAAGCTAGGCATGATTATAATGGCTACTATGTCAACGCTGGCCAAAATCCTCACAGCGGGTTTAGAACCCTTCAAACTCACTTAAAGGTATAGTCAGCATCAGTTGGATAGTGTCCTCTCATATATATAAATCTTATGATGATAGCAGTAGCAAAAAAGATTTCAAAAGATGTAAATATATTACCAACGGCAAAACATCTTGACATTAAATGAAATGTTTTTGTTGACAAGTGTGCTTAAAAAAATTACTTTTAAATAAAATATATCATAATCAAATGTTTACTTTTACGCAAACACTTATAACATACTGATAGTCAAAAATTGAAATTAAAGTTCACAGCTCCTATAATACATATCTCAGCAAAAAGGAAAAATAATATTGATACCAACAGTAACAACAATTATCAACACACTAGGTTCAGCTATTTTTACTCAATGGTATACCAAAGTTTTTCAAATTCAACAATTATTCTTTCTCTGGTTTCCATAAAAGGCCATCCGGCCTCACACCACAACCTTACGCAGTAGATAGAGCTATCAATTTCAGGACAGTTTTTAAAGCTACATACTCCGTTGTCGCCATCCACTTTTTCTCCACGTCACTGTACTCTGGCATGTCCTCGGTAATTTCCTGAAGAGTCTGTAAAATATCAAGCACAAAGTCATTCATTTTTATCATGTAACTTGGTATACACCCTAGTAGACACAAGTGTATTACGTATATCCATACACAAGTAAGCACACAGTTTTAGATAATAGACATTAAAAATAAAACACTCAAGGGGAACCATAATAATACACTAAGAGCCACTATAAACCACGTCCTAGCGTTTGCACTCTTCCAAAGCAGTGTCATCCCCTTCTTATCCTCTGCTTGTTACAACAAACTGTCAGGAAATCCCCTGGTGGCCATGATACGTACTTTGCGGCTAACCCAACAATTTAATAGACATGGTCTGAGGCAATAACAACTACTCAGTTATTCCAGATAATTCTATTTACTCTCCAAAAAGGAAGAAGATAACATTACAGTAAGTTGTCGTTTGATTTTGCACTGAATGTGAGGTTACTGTCCCTTTAATACTTTAAGTTCTGTTTTTGAATATTTCTAATTAAGTAGCATAACCATATTATTTATCAACCATTTCTTCACTATCCATTAAAAAACACTATGCAATTTCACTGCGATAAACTATCTTGAGTAACCAGCTCACCTACTAGAGACAGTTAAAGTACCCAGCAAACCACAAGTCTATATTTGGCGAATGTCATGTGATTTCAAACTTATTAATATTAAGCTGATGGCCCTTTGCCTAACAAATCCAAGACACTGTTTTTCACTTTTTGCTCTCTTGATGGAATAAACAAATTTGCAAATCTGTAAATTATGGCATGTCCAGTTCATATCCATCTCTTAAGGCCTTTTTCCGTAACAGTTAACTCTACTATCGAAGCTTTGATGTTAACTGTTAAGTGTTACCATTCCCATCCACTTCAGAGTTATTCAGAAAACTATTCAGCAAAGTTATTGCAAGGTGGCACTAATATGACTGTCACCATTTGCATTGTATGATGTTGATTTTTTGAAACAAAATGCTTCTACTGCCAATTTAATAAATATTGAAACAAAATGTTAAAAATATGGACCTGAGTGATGCTGTTGGTAAATGCAGCGACCATTTCAAAATTAAGCATTCCCATTGTAGTGGAGTGTTGACACTTCGCTGTTAAATCCACCTCTTTATTCCAAAACCGAAGTTAAGCGTTAGTATTGATCGAAACTCCAGTAACACTGAGGATACTTAAGCCAGTGGGAAAGGCCTTTTTTCTAACCTTCTGAATGGATCCTTTCCGGCGATTCTCTAACTGCTCTTGTCTTTCTTCCTCCATCCAAGTTTGCAAGATGTCATTCATGAGGTCAGCACGAGTCAACTCAAGCTCAGCAGCCTCTCTTTGGACAGGCAGGGAAATGTTACGTGACTGGAAGAGAAAAGAGGGAATAAATGCTTCATGCAAAATCCATCAGTAATCTAGTATGCTTCTTACAAACGTGTAAAAAGCTAAATCGTAATGCATCATCCATTTTATCAATAAAGCATAGAAAACATGCATAGCAATGAAAATTAGCTATTTTTATAATAAATAATGAAAAGAGGATGAAATGCAATGAAACAGAAAAAATGTCTAAGATCAGCTTCTTTTCAAACTAAAAAATCTGCCTTGGATTTTGGTTCTGATTATTCGAAATGTAGAACGAAAACTGAAAATAAAATGTAGAAGTATCCTTCATACAGACCTGCTGAATAGATGTCAAAGTTTGAATGCAGTAGGTAGTCTTTTCTGCTACACTGGTGGCTTCATCCAGAATTTCTAAGGCCTACAACAATAGATTCAATAGACAAATAATGGTCATGACTGCAAGACAAGACTTACATTAAGAAATGCAACATTAACAAATAGTTTATCATGACCATGATGAGGCCAGTTTATCATGACCATGATGAGGCCAGTTTAAAAAGATCAATCTTGACTAATGTGGAGTTAAATAAAAGACGAAACAAATGTCTTGGAAAGATAAGAACACGAATCTACTGTAAGAATTTTCCAAACAAGTAACGAATGCAGACCATCATGAAGTGGGCGTGTTTTTCATCTCTCACGTCCATCTGTTTGGCTATCTGGGTCAATATGGCCGCCTGCTCTTTCTTCACGAACAAGTAGTCCCTATAGTACTTCAGGTCCTTCAACAGCTCAGAGGCGTGGTCCAGTTTCTGAAAGGAATGTGGATACCAATCATTGTCAATAACAGAAACATAGAAATGTAGAGCCAAGCTGACTGTTGTAGATGCTAGCATGGTCATCCACTTGCTAATACATTAGGTTATCCCACAAAAATATGAATACTACTGCCATATATTATCACAAATTCACTTCATCTGGGAATGTCGCAACGCGACCAAACAGCTTTTTCAGCAACAATCATTTGGATCAAGATTTAAGGTAACCCAAATGAACGAGACCAATCAAATTTGGCATCATACTCGTGAATTTACTCCACCAGGAGACTGCAGATACACCATAAAATACTACCATTGCATAAGGCCTCTATTGTTGTATACGGATTGGGTCTACTTTTCTGTTTTTCACACTAAATAATGTGACATATACAAAACCGTATTTTCACATATATGGGATAAATGGCAATATCTCACAAAGTCGTGTATGTTCTTGCGTTTTCAGAGAATCTCACATTTACGGAAAGCTGCTCTGGTCATGCTTATTTACTTAACAAAAACGAATTCAATGGTTGTGCTAGCACATCTTTTTTAAGTGTTGCTCTACATGAATTATGTACAGTTGAGGGAGAAAGTCAATTTAAACAGTTTTCATTTATGCGGTACTACACTCACCTTTGTCCATTTTCTATTAGACATATAACTTTTATAATAAATTTTTGAATTAAGACTATTTACTTTTAAATAACAAAACTGGCCTTGACATCATGTTTTTTACTCTGAGTATGGAAGGGATTTCTGAGCTTACAAAAAATTTAAATTATTTCTGCTGAAGCCAACGAATCAAATAGCAGTTGACAAACTACTTTATGTCGCGGAACATTGTGTCTGAAAACAGACTCAATTCTGTGACTGCAAGCCATATTAGGTGTTACTAGATGGAGCACTGATAATTGCAGTAAAACCAGAAATGAAAGGTCACGCGTAACATCTGAACCCACAACACATTGATTTTTTGGATTTTTCCCTTTCTGGACTCACGTTTGCAAAGTTGTAAAAACTTTGAGTATAGAGCTAGTAGTACAGTGTATGGGACAACAGTAAACTCAGAACAAGACAAAAATATGTTGAAAATGACTTAATGAAGTAACATAAGACAGAACGTACGTCACAAGCCGACTTGAGTGCACGGATGACTTTTGGTCGAATGATGTTTTTCTGAGTTGTGAATGTTATCTTGGCTTGAACAGAGCCCAGTCTGAAAGAAATAGTTATAAATCAGAAGCCATAGAAAGTTATTACAAGTACTATAAGCCACAAAATTGTTTTCTTATAATCACAGACAAAAAAGGGAAAACAATGCACCAATTAATTTATGAAACAGCAGACAAGTGTTTTGGTGAGGTGAATTTGAGTTAGAAAATAAATTGTGTGACTGATTCATTGAACACTGAAACATTGTTATTTCACAAACTGTCATTACAAAGAATTGCTATTCAAGGACCTGCTATGTTCTACACAGAGACACAGTAAATAGCAGTGCCACCTATTAACAATAATTGTTTTGCACAGTCAGCTTTCATCAAGCAATGGTCACATGGCACAGGCGACTTGTGCTGACACCTGTTTCTGTAGGTACTAGGTACTTCTACTTTCACTTGAAAAAAATGACATCATGAAAAGAATATCATATTTCAAAAAGATTCAGCAGTACCATTTTCAATTCAAAACACTCCATATTTCTCAAGTGGAGATCAGAAAGAACACAGCGCCACCTTGAAAAGAAATGAATAATGTCAGCTGCAAAGTGATCATTGATCGAGCTCATGAACCGTATTTTGGTAACTAAAAACCAAAAATCCTTCAACAGGCCACGTGAATTGCATTTGAAACCTCCAACTCCATGAAAAAGTAAAATGGAAAAAATAAGGAACTTTATTCTTTAAGATTTTCCACAAAGTACATTTTTTGCCACCATGCTCACTAAATGGCAGTAAGGCTCATTGCTGCATGTGACCATTGCCATGTTTGCTTTGTGGATGTCTCATGTCTACTACTAAGCTGTGTCCCATCACTTACTTGGCCTCCAACTTAGCCATGATGAATCCAGTGATACTAATTTTGTTCAGTCTCTCATCAGCCACCTCTCCAAACGAGTTCAGTGCATCCACAATCATTCCACGAGCCTGAATAGGAAGTTAGTGTGTTTTTACGTCAAGTGCACTTTAAACAATTGGAATGTAAAATTAGTCTTATTGGGAGAAGACTAAGCACATGAAAAACACACAGATAGAACTTTTCTTCAAATCTCTTCAAGTCAATAAAACCATTCTTAAAATAACAACATGCGATCACATAATGTTGGTGCATAAAAAATTGTGTTAATTCGTAATTTGGCAGTGGATTATCAACTCGGATACCTAAACAATGATGTTAACGCAGTTTGTATTCAGCAAAACAAATTCAAAACAATTAAGTAATAATAAACTTTGACAGGGTTGCATCAAACTTCAATCTTTGTCTACCACATAACTATCCTTAGCACAGTTGAAAGTGTGCATTATAAAGTGTGCAGCAAAAATTCTAAAGCCCGCCAGCACAGACATTCTTATGATGAAAAATTGTATCGTATGCGCTGATTCAATGACGACACAATTTGCCGCCGACAAAAATTGTATAATCATGACGCTAGTCTTAACTCTTAAGCAAAACTATTTTCAATCAGGGCACAATATTTTCAAAACACCGCGCTCATTAGTTGGAAAGTACAGTACAAGCCAAAAATATTCAGACCCTGAAGTCAGTTCCGTCAAGACAGCTGGGTGGAAGTCAAATTCATCCTAATAGTTCTCATCCCTCAAGAACAACATTGAAGAGGAAGTAACAGGAATGTTAAGTAAGATTTTCTAAAGCCACTTTTCATTAGAATTTTGCCGCCTTGTTATAACCAGTCATTTATACTGTTAACAGATTCAGTTGCCATGACAGAAAAACATACTTTGTCTTCTATTGTACGTTCCTTCTTTTAATTCTCAAAAAGATATGAAAATTGAACATCGACTCTACAGTCTGCATATTGTTAAACTCAGTGACTGTAGATATTTACTGTTTTCAAGTTGTCCCTGGTGCTGTGATCTGCCAGCATGGCTTCAATACTCAAGTCTGTAGTCTTGTACCAGAACATCTCATCACCATTATGACTTGCCTAGTGAGAAAAAATTACAATCATAAATACACAGTAATTAATGCACAACAGCTTGGAAAAGAAATCTTGTAAGTACAAATGCCATTTTCTACTCTTTGGACGTTTTCTACTGGACAAGTGCAAATGCTCACTCGGAGTTAGTTGTATTTGTGCAAAGCATGCTTAAGACCACAAAGTCAATAATGGTTTCCACTAAAATTTCATTTTTCTCATTACGATAATAGGTACAATATTACTTTAATTAAGACTTGCACATGATAAGCATGGAAAATAATTTGTTGTTCTCCAAGTCTGGAGAAGTATCATCATGTCATATAACCACACTCTAATCTAACTTACTTGAGCTTCCTGGCACAAGTTGACTGCCTGACCAAACTGGGCTTCACTGAACGACAACTGAGCAAAGTTGTAGAGGATATCCGCAATCAAAGGTTTGTCTTCAAACGCCTGAACAATTGACAAAAATAAAAATTAGTCACACACATGTACATTGAGCACACAATAACACATTTAATCAAAATGAAATGTCAACAATATTGCAACAATGAGGATATATTTCTTAGAGAGGGGAATGAAGAGTTTGGAGAGTGAATTATTATATGATGAAAACTGTGACCCAGAGCTCACAATGGTCTTTTAGCAAGTTCCTCTGAGTCACAATGTTAACAGAAAATAGCCTCAACCCAAAATCATGGTGATCTTTAAATTTAGTTCCAAGATTTAACCCAAGTACAAGGTAAAATAATTGTCTTGATTTCCAAATACCTAATGTAAACGTTTAACTTTACATAGTAGTCACAACAACAAACTGCCATTTAATTAGTTACCTTTGCCGACAACAGGGCTTCATTTAACATCTCCCGGGCAGGCTGGTAGTAACCCTGCCTGATGGCAATCTCTGCTGCCTCCGTCCATACCTTACGCAAAGAAAGCTTTCCAATTTCCTGCCCTGTAAGATTACAGCTTACAGTTATCTGCACGTTTCATTGAAAACACGACTAAACATTTTGTTTGAAAGCTTGATACAGAGTCGTTCGTAGTGACGAAACAATGTCCTTTTTTCAGGTGTGCAGCTATGTAGCAAAACACCGAGAGACATAACAAACCAACACATTAAAACACTAGCTATATTTCTGCATGCTAGTGTTTCACCAGGGAATGAGGCAGTGGAATGAGTTGAGTATCTCAGTAGCTGCAGTCAATAAAAAGAAATCTCCAGGCAGTAAAGGCTTTCAGTATTATCTAGACATGAACATTTTGTATATTAAGTCTTGTGTTCCTACATCAATGTGCAAATGATTTCACAAAGGGCTACATGACAACTAACACCATATCAGGTGTATATTCATTATAAATTGTTTAAAAGCATGACACTAGTGTCTATTAACTATGTTGAATAGGACACTCTCAAGTTCGCTGTATATGCAGAGTAAAAAAGTCACTACTGTCAGAAAAACGCTAGCATATTGTTTTTCTTTGCACGACGTCAAATTACTCCCCCTAGTGGCAAGAAGTGAGCCCGACAACTTACCCAGGTGTAGACTGGTCGAGTTTTCCTCCTGTTCTTTCCTCAGTTTCTCAATGGCTACTTTATCCTCGCCCTCTGCCTCCAGTCGCTTTAGAGTCGCCTTGATACGCTGCTCTTCCAGCGCCACCTGGGCCAACTTTTCTTTCCATGCACAGATTTCTTCACGTGACCTGCAATGATGGGCAGACACGAATAAAACACTGTGTGTTTCTTCTATACAAGTGCTTCAATGCACTCCGTGAACACAATTAGGACGCGATAAACCATGAATTCTCTCCCATGATTCAACATTATTCCAGCCTCGTCGACCAATCACATCATTGGCAGCCAATACTCGAATATGCTAATGTGGTTATGAGCTTTCTCGCAAAACACTGCTCACCTTTTAGTCATGCAGTTTCGACAAGTCTTGCATGATCTTGTTTTTCTCGCAACAAACTTGCTATGCTGTGGAATGCATTATTTCCTGAATCCAACAAAGAGCAAGAAGTATTACCTTCTTATACATTCTATCGAAGGTAATACGATCTTAGTACCATCAAAACTGGCTCATGACAACTGGATACTCAACTTGAATACAGCCGACCTTATATCCTGATGAAACTGTTACTAATTTTTACAGTGGTCAAACTGGTAAGTCATAAATTACCTTGCCACTTCACTTTCCTCCACCCCAATAGTACCAGCTAAAGACTCATGGAAGGAGACACCACTAGCCAAGTTCAGCTGGAGACATACTTCACTGGCTCTGTAATCACAATCAGATGTTACCACAATATTATACTAAATTTCCTTTTTTTGACCTGTTTGCACTAACCCAGTTCTCCAACAATTACACGGCTGAGCTATTACTAATGAATGGCACTAAGAGATGAGAATTATTTTTAACATGTTAGCTGTATCCTTGGGCATGACTTTACAATGTTTACAATCAGCATGTTTACTTTGCCGCTACTCTCTGAGTCTAACACTAATACTCAATTGCAAGAAGAGTTTTGAAGCCACCCACAAAATGTGGTCATGGACAGGAAATAGCTTCATTGAACATTCACCAGTGGCTAAATCACCCAGCATGTGAACACTTAACACAACTGGAGAAACAACCATATTTCACCACCATGTGAACACCGTATGACATTTAAACATAACTAAACTCCCAATATACAAAACCTCCCAAGTTTCTCAAGGAGGAAATATGATGTTTTCCAACTTCAAACATTCAACATCCAGCCTACCTCATGTGAACTGCAGCATTGAAAGGGTTACTTTTAACAAGATCTCTACTGATCAGGTCAGCCATGGCGAGGACAGGAAGTGCAAGATGATTGTATCCGAGCTTAACGAGTTCATCAACCAAAACACCAAAGTAGTGGAGAGTGAGGGTCTGCAATGAAAGAAAATTATTAATATATAGCATAACTAACAAAAAACAAAAAGAATGAAACAAGAATTTCATAGCAACATGGCTGTACGGCAATACAGGGACACCACAAAATCAAGCTGCATCCTTTGAAAGTTATCACTGACAATGTCTCACATCCAACTGGTATTTTTCAGACTGGTTTCCATTGGTTACACATATTGGTGTACCATTACTTCAAGGGGTATCCAACACACTAGGTTATAGGATGTGTTGCTCGATCAGAAAAATGATATTTTCATGACCAATTTCTCAACAGAGATGCTACAAGTTGTTAACTTGGCATATCTACAAAAAGCCAAACTTCTGGCAGTTTAAAATACCAGCATCCTCGCGCTGTGGTTGTATGGCATAGTGGATGGGGGAAATCCTTCTAGATGAAGGTTGCACCAATTAATACAGAGAAAGGTGCCGTGAACCTACTCAACCTAGGAAAATGGAAAACTCCAATTCCAAACCCGGGTAGATGGAGCTTGTTAGCCTTGGAAGGCAGTTTGTCTAGGAGAAAAAACTCTGATTCCAAACACGGGTAGACAGAATGCATTTGCCTTGGCAGGCAGTTTGCCTAGGAGAAGGAAAACTCTGATTTAAAACCAGAGACAGAGGATGCTCCTAAGCAACAGACAGCAGATTCTCTATGAGAGGGAAACTGATAAAAAACAAGTACACAGGGCCCTGTGGCGCACAACGGCAGTGCAACGCACATACGTTATCATGATGTTCATTTGACCATTTGACCAACGAGAAGAAGGCAAAATACCAGTGCTATGTAATGAAGTGATGAAACAACTGCATCTGCTGTCAGAGCTGCTCAGAATGACTGCTATCCCACAATCCTTTGTGTTTACGATGTCTCTTACTATCAATAAAACGTCAAAGTCCAGTACCATTCACTTGTTGATAGGAAAAGTTCAACAACTCATCCGCGTCAGGATTTTATAATTTTTTGAACTTGGACAATCTATTCAATCTAACTTTTCAGCAACTCGGTTGCAATGGCAGCCTTCACAATAAATTTGCAGCAAAAGGCCAAGCAGACTTACCGGTTTCTGCAAGGTGTTTATGTTGATTCCACTTGATTTCATTGCCTCGTGTTTACACGCTTCTAAGAGTTCATCGGGTGCATCGTAGACTGCCCACTCCTCAATTGTGGTGGGAATAAAGTCCAATGGTCCTTTACGCTTGGGTTTCTCTTTGACAGGCTAGAAAAAGAACACAGTTATGAAATTATTATATGCATAACCAGCCATAGCTATAACATAAGACAAACTAGGGACAGATGACAATTCAAACAATTCATCAAGACTTACGGCTCAAGACTAAAGGCAGAAAATTTTCATGTCACACTCCACATAATTATAATAAATAATCAATATTACATCATTAATTGAAAATACAAACTTTAAAGTCTCTGAGAAACAATGCATTGTCCCATAATTTCAGGGTAAAGACAGTTTATCCAAATTATTTGTTAAACTTTGATAAGATAATGATTACATCATGGCAAACTTTATTCAATAAAGCAAAGTTGGAGGATAAGGCAAATATTTCTATCTTAAGAATTCTTAATCGTTTTCAGACCCCAGGACCAATGACTTTCAAACTAGACTCAAGCCTAGTTAGACAATAAACCACACTGGAAAGTTTACTTGAAGCATGGCATACTCAGTCAAGTCTCAAATAAAATTTGATGGGCACAACGTCCATGTGACTTGCTATTTACCCAAGCTGTAGGTAAACAGATGAGTTACTACAGCAACAAGCCATTGCTGACATGTTGAAAACTTGGTTTTAACAGACTTCTTTCTGAATGTTCAGCTCTTCCGACTTTTGGACATTTTTAATTTAGATCAATTCCGGCACTCTTAAGTCTTGAGTCACTTCTACAAAAGAGCTTCGGTCTTCAGATTGCAGGAAGTTTTGATGACAGGCGTGTAAAAAACCCTTATATGTCCCCTACCTTTTCCTCCGTCTTCTTCCCTTTCCCCTTTGCTGACCCCTTGGTTTGCTCTGCTGCCTCGGCGGCGGCGTTCTTAGCGATTTCTTTCATCACCGGTCCTGACGCACCAAGAGTCACCTGCAACAAGACACATTCTACATAGAACTCTTTGCCATAGTGAGAGCACAAAAGGAGTCTTCTAACTGTGGAAAGTGATTTAACTGCAAATTTTCTCAATCACCAACATTTTCGCATGACTCATTTGAGTAGCACGGCACTAAACAGTAGTGATAATTTGATGGCATGATGGTCCCTAATATTTTCAAAAACTACTGAGAAATACCACTGATCGCGTTCTCAGTAGGAGTGGCCGCAAAACTAACATACTAATTATAATAAATAAAAAATGGTAAATTAATAACAACTACTGAAAATGATCTCAAAAACAAATGCACCATACGATGCAGGAGACCCCTTGAAAGACTGGTCATACATTACACTACTATCTCAGTCTTAACCTGTAACTTTGAATTCATATTTATTACCAGTTGTAATCGGAATTGCTGCTGACAGCATTTAAAGTCATTGAGCGCCTCGATAACAACCTCTCTAACAAAAATTTTTTTCCTAACACGTTGACTCAACATGAATGAGTGAACTCTAGTGGACACTACTGTAGAACTGACACTGCGACAACTTTGTCTGCCTACACCCACCTGCCACAGACGGATCACATAGCCATAAGCAGCCAGTAAATAGCTGGCGTGATTCTCCGACTTGCGACCCGCAATGGTTCCAAGGATCACGTGACACGTGATGAGATTGTCGAGTTGGCGTGCGTCACTCAGGTCTGTTACAGCAAGATTCTCGTTCAACAGTGTCACACCTTCAGCAAAATGACCAACGAGGGGTATTAACTAACAAACATTCACGAAAAAAATGAATCTTCAAAATATTTCTCATTTCTGCAAGAAATGTAAAGGATCTTCCTCCATGGAGAACATTCTGATACTACAAATCACTCTTACAAACCATTTTCCTACATATAATACATTTTAGTTAGTAATAAAAAAACTGGAATGATGTCAATAGCAAGCTAAACACAGGATCTGTGATAGATAATAAATTTACGATACACTACATCAACACTCCAGTCTATAAACTGACTGAAATCATTATGATCACGGAAATGACATGCAACACAAAGCACCTATGATGGCCTCCTTATTGACAGGGATGTAGTCTGATGCTCGTATACTCGGCTCTGTTTCTGCAACGCTATTGGCTGGCTCAGGAGAGCCAGCCGCAGCCTCATTCGACTGCTTCAGTTTGGTGGCTGAAGCTGTTGGTGTCTTTACACGTTTGCCTTTGCCTTTCTTTGCCTTCCCTAATACAGACATAAAATTGTTTCAATTAAAACCATAAGACACAGTTCAAAATGCTTAGAGCCTAGCTAAAAGTGTTTTGTTCACTAATACATCGTGAATAATGAACAATTGAGATGTGAACCGTACTTCTGCTGAAAGTTTTGGTTTCACAACATCGACTTTTTAAAGTGCAATGTGTAGGGGGACAGTGTTTTTGACAGTGAATTCTTGTGAGATCTCAAGTAGTTCCTGTCTTAACCTAAGTGGCACTCATTAGTTTTTTTCTGAGACACAGTCAGATATCCACTCCCTGGAATGGAAATTGGAGGGTGCTAGATTGACTGAGCATTCTGAGATTGATACAGACCTCGTTGGCCCTTTGACCCTGCTTGTTGTGATCATGACTGTTCTAGTACTAAACACTCTGCCATGCCCTGGTTCAAAGGTGGAATTTTAGAACAAATAATTCAAACTCTTCAGATTAGCAAAAAATTTGGGCTAGTCGACAACCAATTTTCACTAAATTTTTAGAATCCAGAACACCTTAGTACTCAGGATGCCCGTCTCCTTGCAATTGCAAGCAAAGACTGCTAATTTTGTGCATTTTAGGTTGTTTCTCAGTGAGGACCAGTTTGGTTTCTACAAGCCATAAAAAGCAGAAACAAGCACTTCGAAATCAATGTACTACTCGATTTTCAGGCTGTAGGTGGAGCTTTATGAAGTGTTATTGCCTGCATAAGTTTCACATTTTCTGGCTTTGAGATAGAGAAGAGAAATTTGCTCCCCTGAGTTAACCATGCCCAGGATTGGTGCATATTTTGAGTGCCACCTAGTGAAAACATGTGAGATCAATAACAATTACAACATCTGAAAGGTCGGGGTATGTAAACAAGGCTATGTAAAATACTTTCTTGTAAATAAGTAGTACGAAATTATGACATGAAGACTAAAAATTTCAAACTTTGGAATTATTTTAACAGATCGGCTCAAAATTAGGTAATTTGAATATTTTGGCCAGCCAAAAACTTTAAAAAATATAGAACAAGCCTAGATGTGTACCTACAACATGCATATGGGATCTAACAACTAGTGCACACATTTAAAGCAGCCAAATACGAGGCGTGACATATGCACTATACCTTTTCCTTTGGCACTGGATGACCGCTGCCGAGAACGAACTAAAGAGAAACAACAAAATCACAGAGTAAAAAGAAAATAACGAATAACAGAAAGATAATTAAACGTGAACAGAACATGATGCAGAGTCAATACAAAGACTATTTTCCAGAAATAACCTGTGAGATAAGCGCAGAAAATATTAACAATGTCATTGGTTGTTACATTATGTTAAAAGTCATAAAGTTTTTGATGTTGTTGCAGCTATTAAGTCACACATAGATGCTAAACCCTTAAATCTGAATGGTAATACAAAAATATTGCTTATTTTTCATTCTGTTTTGATTCAAGGAAGCTTCTGCCTGATCACAAAATGGCAAATACAATATTTAGGATATTGTTTCCCAAAACAGATCTCTAAGTTCAAATCACGTGCTGTGCATGAAAAAGAGAAACCAAAAGTTGGAACATATTGTAGTGTGGTTCTGTCTAACTCTGCACACCAAAATCTGAACACATGCTCTGAACTGTGTGACTGGACATATCTTATAAAGTTGAGATAAGCGCGAGAGTAAAACCTTTAAATCATACTTAGTGAGATTTGTGAAGAGATAAAGCTTATAAAATATGTTGAAAGCAATATGTCTTGTATATCTATGTTAGTGTCAAAATGAATACAATGAAGAACTTTGAATTCAACTTTCACCTGACCGGTTGAAAAATTTAAAGTCTGTCAAATAAAGAACAGACCAAGGTTATACTTAACAGTGACTATTTGAAAAGCGATTGGCTAACAAACAATGTTATCACGGCAAAACAGCTGGAAAATGTCATTAGTGGTACAAACAATTTATTTTTATTATTAAAATTCTATAAAAGCATGACAACAGCCCAAAAGTTTCGTCTTTAAGCTGTGCGAGTCTCAAAAAACACAATGACATATTTATGCTTTTTGGATAGCTTTCTTAATTTTTGAACAAATTAGTCCATTAGTCCAATGCAGAACAAAATGGAATGGGAATAAAAAGAGGCTGATAATTGTTAGAAGACAGATTCATGCAGAAGGTATTGCACATAATGATGTGGGCATCTACAAAATGCCGAAAAACAGCTTCTTGAAAAAGAAAATATAATCATATAACAAAGCAAATGGTAAAAGCATGGTCACATGGGGTTCATTACTAATGACCTGACATGATATTGAGTTATTCCTAGTTCACAATAGCTGGCGCTACCTGCAAGAGGACCTTGGAGTACTGGACTGGCACAAATTGACCATCAGATGATGATTGGCCACAAGAGCCCTTTGAATTCAGTTCAGCTGCACTCATGTAATCCCCTAATAACACCTCATTATATCCTAAAACTAATTGCCCATTGCCTGTTGGCAGCCTATCCAGCTGACTTTCTATTGCCTTAGCAGGGAATGGGGTAACTGAAACTTGCGCTTCAGTTCACAAATTTAATTGGGTTTTGGCTTGACTTTTCCCCTGTACTAGGCCCCTCATGGGGTAATTGAAACAAATTAGAAAAATATGCCCCAAACAGGCTGTTTCTCCTATGATGTGAACCCTAATTGGCCCAATCAGCATATGATTACATTTTTAGAACAACACAAGGTTCTCCATAAAGTTTCACACCATTGTAGAGTTTTGCAAAATTGCACCCTGAAGTAAACTTAATTACTACCCAAAACAAAATGGCCCTAGGGGTTATCATGTAAACAGACATTCTCTTCAAAAACATACACCACTAGTTGTGACATGAAGTTCATGCTTTAAAAAGTGAAATTTTAATTCGGGAAGTATTCAAGCATTTCTCTCCTAGTATTAAATGAATTAAGTTATTTAGCTCACTTGTAAGCCAGACAGAAGCAGGAATCATTAATCCCAAGTTCCTGGCGACTAGTTTGTAATAGTTAATTATAGCTCCAAGTTTTCTCCCGAGACGATTACCCCAGATTGAATGCAATAACTGGTTTAAGACTACCCTCAGCCGGCACCACCACTTCCCTTATACAGCCCCGTCCATCAGAGGTATAGCAATTAATGTGTGTCTGGAGTATCTTACATGGCTCTTACTCAATTGGGAAAAATACTCGGCATCCCAAATGTTTACAGTGTGTAACTGAATGAAACACACCATGACAGGACATGGCCCAGATAGAGATACTAGGTATGCTTTATTCAACCTGTCTCTTTCAGTCTCAGGGAAAACTTGCGCATGAATGGGAGGTTCACAATAAATTCATAAATTTCAGTAACAGAAAACAGTGTTAAGCAGATTAAAATTAGACAAAGGGAGAAGTTAATGCAGTGGAAATGTTCAATAATTTCTGAGTCTTCTGATTTCTGAGACTAATGATTATGACTAGCAAATGAAGTTCAGTCACTTACCTTCTTGTGTGTCAAACTTCATGTTCAATAGGATGTCCACAGCCCATTCCACCTGATCCAAGGCATCCTCCAGATCAAACTCGTTACAAAAGAGCCACTGTCCAAACTCTAACAGATAGTCTACCTTCTGCCAGTCACTGGATGGTTGCTGAAGGAGAATGAATGAACTGATGTGGAGCATGAATACTAACCCAACCATGTGCTTAATGTGCTTATATTCAGAATGATGCATTTTTTGTTTATTTTTTATATTTTTTTGTTTAGACAAGTGTTTCCCACTATTTAAGCTAAGTTATAGGTGTATGAGGATACCCCTTGTATGTGTGCACATGTTGCTTCACTTGAATATACATCATTTTGTAATGGATGGGTCAAGTTTCACTCATTTCAAAAAAATTTGCTCTCCATGTCTAAGCCCAAATTTGGGCCCATCTTCACATACAGGCGTATGAGAAAAACATGCCGTGTACATGAAGTGAAATCTGACAGACTGGCTGTCATGAGCAATGGCTAATGCGTTTACTTTAATCAATGGCATACTTTGTTTGTTTGGGGCCCTATGGAACAGAGATGACTGTATGAACTCTTTACACAAATGACTGATTTGGCTTGTGAACAAAGTAGACCAATTAAAATTCGTAAAACAGCCTTAAACTTGTGACTTCTGTCAACAAAACAAGTGATAAGAGTGCAGTTCTTCTAACCAGGTGCTTGGAAATGAAGATGTTGACTTACATTTAGAGCTTCAATAGCATTCTGATAGCAGGCCAGTTGATCAACCAACTCCTTGGAGCATAGCGCCACCTTTCGCCACATGTGTCCAACATAATCTTCACTTTCATCCTGGCAATAAAAACGTGACTGTGTTCATCCATATATAGTAGGTTTTCACAAATGCTTAACTGATAAATGCATTTCCCAAAATCCAATAAATGAAACTGAAATCACAAAAATAGCAAGTCTTACTTATGATTGCTAATATGGTAACTTTCTGCTTCTAGAAGGTTGGTTTGAAATCTTGTTTTCAGGGATTTACAAAATAAAGGCATAAAAATCTAGTTTTTAGACGACCAGTTTGTGAACTTATTGTTTTTTATCATGCATTCAAATAGCAGCATGAAATAACTCACTACTATTCCCAAAAACACCGCTTGTATGAAGTGTTTCTTTGCCACAAACCCTTGATAGTACCTGACAATACAGAGAGCACTATGCTTTGTGGCTGCTCTCCACGGATATTTTTCACATATTATTATCGAAAGAAAAAATCAGTTTAGAACAGACACAATTTCTAAAAGAGTCAGTTTGTACATTTTATGGTTGACTACTTTGCAGGAAGTAAATTTTAAAAATATTTGTTTGATAACAGTCAAGCCATGCAAAGTGTGCTAAAAACAAAACAATTTTTTCTAAAAAGTTATTTTCAACAAGAAAATTGACAAAACAAAATTCCACCTGTCCGCCCCATAGTGTCCTCAACTGAGGAATGTTTACTGTAATTTAAAATAACAAAACAATCCACAGATCTTCAATCCACATAGTGATGTAGAATTTTGCAGAGGGTTGTAAATTATGAGTGTCCTTCACAGACAATGGACCTTTTGAATATGACATGCTAGGTCAGTGAAAGTAGTTCTTTGTGAATCCTGCTCTTAGTCATACAAGGCTCACAGTTGGCCTATGCAAGTAAACAAAGTTTAACAAAGGCTTTGTGGTCCTGGCTGAGAAGATAATACCTTTATTAATCTCTACAGATTTTGATTAGTCAAGCCCGAAATGCAAAGAACTTGAATAAAACCACATTTCACTCAACCAACCAAGTGAAACTTACCTTGAATTTCTGTATGTCCATTGACACATTTCTCCCCAGCTTAGCTTTAACCATGACACGATGTTTGAACAGAAGTCTGAAAACAAAAAGCCATCCATCATCACAAATTGTGAGCATTTCAATTGACCTACTAACAAACCTGTTGTGCAGATGCAAAACACAGAGGCACACTTCTAGTGAAAAAGCAAGTGCATTCCATACTGCCAACGACCGTCAGTCATACAAAAACAGAGTGTTGGTGATCGAGCAAGATTTGAACAGAAAAAGCTAAACAATGTGTCAAGAAAGGTCACAAATTCAGATAAAAAACATAATTTCCTCATTGCCAGTTGCATTCCAATTCGCAGCAATGTAATGTGCACAAGCAAGAAAAATTTTCACAGAACAAATGCTTGAGTGTCAGACAAGATCTCAATCAGACAGTTTTTGGGAATCAGAGAGGAAAGTCATACATGCCAAGAATTGTACGATGACAATCACTTTTCTCATTTTCCAACTGATGGTTTATGACCCTTAGTAACTGGCTCATATTGTTGTACAGCCAGCAGAATTAATGAAGCAAAATACTGGCTGTGGACTACAACAAGTTTTAGGTTAGTTATAAAAACACATTTCTTGTCTAATTTTTAAAATTTCAAAACCTACTAACCACATGATTGTATGTTTCACAAACTAGTCAAATATGCTATTTAGAAATTTTCCCAATGGAAATTTAAAAAATACTATTGTCACCCCCAGTGTCTGGATATTATTGTTTGAAGACAGTTGCAGATTTAAGGTTAGCAAACCAATCAAGTTGCCCAAACTTGACCAGTGACTGTGTCAGCGTAAAATTCTTTTCAAGGATGACTCATATCTCCACACGCACTACAGCCGCATAGCCACTAGACTCAATTTAATTGGCACACAAGTCACAATATCACCATGGAGACCAAGCAAACATTGCAAATAACACATACCTAATGGCACACCAATGTTGCGGAAGGCTAATACAAAAATTGAACACAAAATTATGTTACTCAAAGGAAAAACGCAACAATAATTTTTGCCAATAGATTTGATGTTTCTCATCAAAGTCTACAGATCATTATAGAGCCACAGAAAATGGGATACGAAGATCACGGAATATTTTTTAGTTTTACGTGCAGTGTCCCATTTCATTCAGCACCACTGTGTGTCAAACATTGTGGCTTACAGAATTAAAGTTTAATTAATAGAAACTTGCATTAAGGTGACATACATGCCAAATGACACCAAATGAAAGTTAATTAGTGTTTAACTTGAAAACTAAATAGAAGTTACTGTTAAAAGCTAAAATGTGAAGTCTGGATGAAATAATGGTGATAAGTCTGGTGATGACCATGGGCAACATGCTGGAACCATCTGTATATTGCCAATCTAAATGAATAAACAATTTGGTATTCATTCACAAGATCAATGAGCTGAGATGTTTCTAACACTGGCATGAAGTCGAGTTGAGACACCATTTACCGAGAAATTGAACAAGAGGTTATGCTGAACAACACTGAATCATGTTTTCAAATAATAAATAAAACATGACACTCTGGCAGAGACTGGATGTTCTGAGAGGGAGGGTTAGATCACAATTTTGCAGGGCAACAACTTTCATCATTGGCCCTAAAAATGACATACTTAGTACCTTGCTTTGCATAATGCAAAAAGACCGCCATGCAATCTTTGTGACTTCAGGGACTATAAAGTAGACACATTATAATCACTGATTTGAGTTACCTAGTCCATCAAAAGTGTCCAAAAAGTGAAAGCAAACGTAATGTATTAACTAGGCAACTCTTTTCTTAACATTGGCTGAATGTACATGGGTGTGAAAGATTGAAGGTTTGATTAGGAATTTTGATCATCCCACGGAGACTCGTCTCCTCTGGACAGTCTATCACAATGAAATTGTGGTTTAGCATGATGGTATACGATTCAAGCAACAACCCTGGAATCTGGATCAATTCATCACACTTACAATCTATGCTTGGTCCTGGGCATATCACTAATGGCCTGATCCATGACCTTTAAACTCTCCTCCCAGTCGCCTTTGTCGGCGTATGATTGGAAGAGCACACCGTACAACGCTGCCCTCAAGGTCAGGTCATCCTGAGGACCCCCTATCATCGTCTGATTGACACCAGCCGTCTGGACAGTAGCCAACTTATTGTCTGGTCCAGCAGCACCACCTTAATTGACAACAATGGAAATATTAACAATGGATTTCTAACACATGGCACATGTCAAACAATTCTCTATTGATAATTATGAATAATGAAATATTTGGAATAAATAATAAATAAAGATCATGCCAACAGTAAGTGGATAAAATGCCCATTTTCCTGCCATGATGGCCAATGACTAATGTTAAGTCTCACAAATTAAGGAGACCATATGGCGGTAAAGGTATTTTTCCATGAAAGATATGTAGCACCAAATTAATGGTTTTCTCTGTTCAAGTTCTGTCCCAAAGCTATCATTTGATAAATGTTTTTAGAAATTGTGAGCATTAACAACAAGCCAGGTTAGAAGCCCTGTAAAAATTTTAAAACTTTAAAAGGACGTCAATTATAGTATTTATTTTTCTCCACAATTGGTGAGATTTTACCATAGTCATGAGTAAAATTGTAACGGGTCATTAGAGTACCTCTGATTGGGTGTTCTGATTGCGCTCAGCCATCATGACACGGAATTCCAAGACATTTTCTTTGATTATTTGGGCACATACGATATCAAATAACTCAACACTAATCCGAGACCTTTATAACTTCAATTGAAAGCTGACTTGAAAATTGACCAATCACATCACGCAAAATATTAAATTTTACTTCAAGCGCCGGACGCGGATCCCGAGGTGCAGTCCAAGCAAGACGTCCAGACTAACCTGCTCGGTTGCTTATAATTGCTGTAATAGAAGAATCTCAAACAACAATTTTCTTTGTCCCTTGTTGGACCCTTGAGGACAAATCCTGCCTTTGCAACAGAACGTGCTTCGCAGTTGGTCAATTTTCAAGACATTTGAGACTCAAGTAAAGTTTGATGGCTGATTAAAAACACAAGCCTATTGCAGAACAAGATTTTTACAAACATTTGAGCGAAACTACAACTGGGCTTTGTTTCATTAAAATGACTTTAATACCCAAGTCACAAATTTGGTCTTAATCTCCCACTTTATCACTGCTGAAAAATATTCAATCAATTAACGATGAGCGCATCTAGAAATCATTTACGGAAATTATCGTCAATAACCAGCAGTTATGGGTATATTCTCAGAGATTTTGCACTTTTGCTCAAGTGCGATTTAATGGCTTTTTTTTGAAATAATTGTTAGGAGTACGAGATCAAATTTCTGTCTCAAGTCATCGGTCACTTTTCACGAAACAGACCAATGGTAAAAATTGACAAATGAAACCAAGATTACAGAAACAAGACATGGTGCAGTAAGTCTATGTTTACAAATAACGTCCATGATGCATACTTGTGTCCGTGGAAATTCTTGGTGACTCTACTTCAATAGCGGGGTGACCCTGAGAAGCCCTGTGCTTTGTTCTAGCCTCTTGTTCTGCAAGCTTAGCATCACGTTCGGCCTTTTCTTGCTCCTGAAGGGATGAATAACATTTTGATGATACACTATCATCATCATGGTATTGGCAGGTTATAACATCAGAAGAAGACAATGAAAAATGTCTACAGACCAAAACCCAGAAATAACACTTTTACATACAGTTCATCGAATCATCAGACGACAGAAACCATGTATTTAAGTCCACAGCCGTTAATTGAGATACAAAACTTGTGATTTTCGTAACATTTCTGCTGAGGCCAGGGCCTGGCGTCTAATCTTTTTACTCGGAATTGAACTTAAATATGTTATTGCCATTTCCATTCTACTTTTGTGTGAACTCAAGATAAATATCTAGAGTACATGTTGGTTTGTGAAATCTTGAGTTTTTACTAGTTTATAGCTCGAATCTAGCGGTCATCAAGTGCAAACTTGGATTATAACTCATACGCATAAACCACAATATGCTCATGCATAGACTAATAGGCATGTACTTTAGTAGCAAAAAATAATGCCAAGTTCAATTCTGAGTAATAAGACCCCTGGCCTGTACACTGTATATAACTACAACAGTGTACCCTCCATTTAAGCACAAATTCAAGCACGTAAAATGTAAGTTTTACAGCACACACACCATGCAGATGAAGAGTTTCCAAAGGTGAAGTCCAAAACTGCAGAATCTCAGCCCAATGTCTACATGTAACAGACTACATCCGCGTTACAAAATCATACAAGGCATTCTCTACTGCACTGTACACGAGACTGAAGAAAAACATTTTAAAAAATGAACAATGGGTTATTACGTACTTTAGCAGCCTCAGACATACGTCTGACAAAAAATATTTAGGATGACAGATAACATACCTCACGATCCTTAATCAAACTTTTGCTGACAGTATCGGCTAAACACTTCAATATGGTTTGGACTGGCTGCTTCAATAACTCTCGTTCAACAGGTGAACCGACCAATGGAATACAACAATTCCAGTACTGACGAGCGGCGGCCAAAACCAGGTCATAGTTGCCGGCATTTCTGGCGAACACTGCAGAATTTAGGAAGGCAAGCATTGCCTCTCGACGAACAGAGTTCTTTCCCATAGCATTGTCCATGAGGCTCTGTCCAAGAATGTAGCTGGCATAGGAAAGCATTTCCTGTTCCACCATATACTTGTGTCTACATAGAAGAATGATATTGTCTGACGAATGAAAAAGACAGTCATGTCACAAAGAATATGACTTGAATGAATCTAGTTTTACCCAATGGGGTAACAGTTTGTACCACACGTACAATTTTTCAAAATGGAGGATTTATCTAACAAGTGGACATACTTGCATTGGCCACATCCCAAAACACCGCAGCGCCCTCTGTTATTATGTGGTTCTCACCTACAATGCTGTGCAACAGCAGGGCACTAGTCTTACAGTTACACACTGTTGATAATTTTTACACTAATTTCATCACCTCAATGCTAATGAGTGGCAAAGCCGACTCCAAAAAAGATAAACTGGACGGAGTGCAATATATCATTCTTTGTTCTTTGTCTCAGCTCAGAAACATGTAGTAGCAGCCTTACAATTAAAGAACTAGGTCAACCACACAATGCACTTTTTACCTCCACAAAAGTGATCCTGAAGTAAATTCCAGGTTTGACAAAAAACATTGCATGACACATTAACTGTTATTAATAAAGCACAAAAATGGTCCCGGGTGATCAGTGCAATGGGCCCACATGCGTGGCCTTCAAATGGTTGGTCCGTGTACCTGACCGCTGGCAATTAATTTTTTAACTCTCTGAACTAGTTTACACTTACGGGTCAACTCTCTTCCCCTTGGGCTGAGTCCCACCATTTGCATAGACCAGGGCCCTGTTGGCACAGCGGACCACCTGAGCATGTTCCTTCTGTTCCAGGGCCAGGGAGGCCAGTCGCGCCCACAGCTGTAGCTCCACAAGCCTGTCACTCCAGTTGCACACCTCCATTAAGGTGGCCGCCTGAAAGAAACAAACATTAGTCGTCACTTCACCAGCATTCATACACTTGTGAAATCTTCAAGTGGGGGTGGTTGGGGTATTTTGATAATCATGACTTCTAAATTGCCCCACTCACCCTCATCACCTACAGACAGCCTTTGTATTTCCAATGCAATAAACACAATCTGGGGGAAAAAATTACAGGCGCAGTACTTTTTACTGAAAATTTACATGGCTTGTTCAATTAACTTGAGCAAGTCTTTATGAATAGGCTTGACTTGCTGCTTGGTTAGGCTAAAGCACCCAGCATAGGCTAGTGTTGGTGTAGCAAGGTTAGTAAAGGCTAAACTCATGGCATTTTAAGGACTGCAATATCGCTACATTATGTGAGCTAGCTAAGTCAATCTATTGTGTGGCAACACAGAAAAGAAAGCAGGCATTGCAACCACTAACAGCAACCTCAGATTTAAGTCCCAAAACAAGAGAGAAGTTGGTTGTAAATTAAAGTGAACAATTAAATGTTTTTAGCACATAAAATGACAAACCAGTTAACTCAACTTAATAACATGCAGCTTGGTCTCAAACAAGGGAAGGAGATTACATCTCATCTGAATAAGGAGCTACTTTTTAAAATGGCTAGTGGATTAAATCTGAAGTTAAATTTTGACAAAAAGAGGGGGTGCCTAGCAACTATGTTAACTGGCAGGGACTTCTTTCACATCAACCAAGCTTTCAGTAAGTTTTAAAAAACTGAAAAAAGCTCAATTCTGAAACCAAACCGGAGTCAAGATTGTTTCAGAAACTTTCCAAGAATTTGGTTCACAAAGATGAATGAAACCAAATTTACCAATCACCTAAGACAAAGAAATATAGGAAAATTCATATAGATTGGTTTCAAATTTTCAATTACTGCGAGACAATTTTAAAATAATCTACAAGATACCTTTCGCACAGTGCCCAGACAAACACAAAAAGACCAGTGTTGCAGACCGGGTTGATCAAAACAATAATTTACCTCAGCCACAGTGGGAACATCCTTAAACTCAAATATTCCATTGTTGTTCACAGACAGCACTTCGACTGCAACTTGAGCACGGGTCATGGGTGCTTGTCCATCCATGGTGTTCTGCAATGTAAGTTGAAGACAGTGATTTTATGAACAGCATGCAATTGTTACTGTGTGGACAACTTTCTGGTGGGAATCAGCAAGTCATAGAAACAAAAGTTATTATTTAATGCCGTTATCAACCATGTTCTGGTGTTAAAATCATTTATTTGTCCTTCCAAAGCAACACCATGCATTCTTATCCTTAGTTAAAATTGAAACTGATTTGCAATGAATGATATCAAATTCCCATGATGGCCATGTTGTCATGGCCACTATAAGTAACTGGTGCCGTGACAGGTAACTTAATTATGAGTTTGACCTGAAGAAATGATAGGCTTTTCAGTATATCTCAGGCCTAGAAATCATTTTGAGATCAGATAAAGAACAATATGACAACGATTTTGTAATATCAAGTGGTTTAAATTAAAATCTGTGTTTATGTCAGAAGGTGTGGGTTTAATGCCCCTTTAAATAAACATTAGAAATTTTGACATCATTCTATGAACGTGTTAAAAAACCTAACAACAAGTTTTGATACAAGTTTAAGCAGAAAGTTAGTTCAAGGAAATGACACAAAATAATAGAGCAAGGGTTTTTGATCTGATTGGTTACCTCATCATCCGTGCCCAGGGCCTTGCTGATTGCTGATTGGCTGAGTTGTTTGATTATGACCCACAGCTGAATCATGGGATACCTCACAGCAAGCGGCACAATGTCTGAAGGTTTCTCGCCATTGGTAATTTTCATGGAAAACTCGACCACCTGAAACACAGCACAGTAGAAATGTTGGAAAATTGTTTCTTGTCATATAATGGACTTCGAGCAGGAGACAATCAGAGCCCAAAGAGGTATATCCCCTGGCTGCCATACAAACATGCTCCTCATGAATAATCATAATGCAAAAATACCTGACTACGTCGCCATCTATAGAATGCTACAATAATTACAGATCAATATTGAAAGTATAAGTATTTCAATAAAAAGATGTTTTACCATTAATGAAGCAGCTGACAATACCAAAGCTTTATTAATTGATAATATGATAGTCAGAAACTTGTTCAAAACAAGTGGTTATAACATCTAGACCAAAAGTTGGACAGCAAAAGGAAAAAGGCAAATGGGGATAAAACCTGCGTAAGCGTTAATGGTGAAATTGTAACACAAAGAAGAAGGAAACAGATATTAGACTGTGAGCTGCTTGAATCTTTTAACAAGATATTGAAAACCGATGGAGTTCCCTGAATTGCTCAAACTGCACTAGATAGTTCACAACTGATGACATCACTAACTGAAGTTGAGTTTACATGTCTGTCTCTTAAAACAGACTGATGTAGACCGAAAAAAATTGTAATACAAACATGATCATGTCCTATTTGCTTGGAGTGACGAGTTTTTGGCACAATGAGACATTTTCAACAGATTACTGCCTTTTAATGCTGTAATACTCACATCCAGGGCTTTCTTCAGGTCAGGCCCAGCGTCTGGGGACACAGCTACCTGTGGCTTGCCTAGCTTGCTCTTGTCGGCAAGAGCAGGCTTCTTGGGCTTGGGAGAGCCTTTACCTGGGGTGGGTATGTCATCTTTGGACGACATATCCGGTATCCAAGGTTGTATGATACCGAAGGCCAGCGCAACGCAGATATTCACCAGCAGTGTGGTCTCACTGTAAAAGGTACAAAATATTTTGCTACTTTATCTTCATTGCTGCATCAAGTTTTAGCTTTGATACACACAAAGAGTAAACTATACCTTGAATTCTTTACATTAAAATAAATCGGTACCTTGTCATTCAATGCCCAAACTTAAGGACTTGGTCCCACGTTGTTTTCATTGAAATAAGGGCTAAGTTTCACAGTGATATATTACTGGAAACCATCACAAAAAAGAGGTGACAGTTCACAATACATTAAGAGATAATTAAGTTATTACTGAGTAACCAAAGTCTACAACTGTGCTGAAAACGCATTCCTATCAGGGCTATTTCATCCAACTGGACATGTTAGACCAGCAGCCCAGAGCACTTAGCATAGATGAACGAGGTACCAACATCTGACCACGGGAGCATTTAAAGTCCACCTCAGTATGTACAGAAATGGACGTCTGCCGTTGTCTGCACTCTGGGTGTGACCCCTGGGGGCCTTACAAACAGCCCAAAAAATGAGCTAGACTAGATATTCGAGGTACCAACCAAAACTGATTTAAAACGAACAATAGTACCGCACTGAACACCAAATGACCCATGACAGACAAATTGCACTCTGGAATGGGTCC